>QANZ01034869.1:13842-39183 GCA_003254925.1 Chamaecrista fasciculata
CAAATTGCATCCTTTGAAAGCCTTGCCTTCTTGGCAGGTAGTGGGTTAGGCTCAGCCGCTGGCTTGGTCCTACCAAACTCGGCGTCTCCTTTCCTCTTTCCTTTGCCCTTCTCTTTCCCTGATTTTGGAACGTTTCCCTGAGATGTGTGACCATCTCAACAGCCGACAATATTCCCTTGTTAAACTCCTTGAACTATTGTGGCTAGCATCAGGCAAGCAACGTCCACAGAGTCATCGAAGTGCTTCTCTAAGCAATTCTCTATGCTCTTGGAGCGTCCTTGGCATGCTCTTCAGGGGAGGGATTTCTAGGACATAAAATTTCCTTTGTTGGGTGAGAGCAAATCTCAAATTACAAAATCAGTCGAGGAAGTCAGCAGCTTCCTTCGTTGGGTTGAGAACAATTCTCAAATTACAATACCAATTAAGGAATTTTGTCCTAGACATCTTGTCCTTCTCAAGGACAGATCGCAGTGATAGTGATGAACTATTGTTTGTTGCCATTGATTCTACTATTAAGATATGAAAAGTTTTAATTAGCAGGTATATATATAGGCAGCTTCTCCTAAGTCCTTCATTGAAAAAGATTTTCACAACCAAGATTCTCAATCTCTGAGGTTGGAACATTATTTCCAATGAGCAATATGTCATTGACATATAGCACCAAGAACACAATTGTTTTCCCACTAACCTTCTTGTAAACACAAGGTTCATCAGGGTTTTGTAAGAAGTCAAACACCTTTGACTACCTCATCAAAACGATGATTCCAACTCCGTGATGCTCGCTTCAATCCATAAATGGATTTCCAAAGCTTGCACACCTTTACTGGTTCCTCAGGACATTCAAACCCCTCAGGTTGTGTCACGTACACATCCTAGGGCAGCCTTCCTCTAAGGAATGCTGTTTTGACATCCATTTGCCATATTTCATAGTCATAATATGCGACTATGGCAAGCAGGATCCTAATGGTCTTGGCCATTGCAACAGGGGAAAAGGTTTCGTCATAGTCAATGCCATGACGTTGCGTAAAACCCTTTGCAACTAGCATCGCCATGAAGACGTTGACATTGCCATCCATGTCTGTTTTCTCTTTGAAAACCCACTTGCACCCTACGGCTTTTACCCCTTCGGGTGGAGTGACCAAGGTCCATACCTGGTTGTCGTACATAGATTGCATCTCAGCTTTCATGGCTTCAACCCATTTCTCAGAGTTGGGATCCACGATAGCTTCTTGATAGGTGGTAGGCTCACCACGCTCTACGAGCAACACATCCCTGTTTTCAGTCACCAAAGATCCACATCTTTGTGGTTGAAAACGTGTTCTATCAGAACTTCATTGTCCTTGTGTTATTAGAGGAGCTTCCACAACACCTTGTGGTTCTTCTCTAGTTTCCGTATGTGCCTCTGAAGTGCTTTGTGGATCTTGAACTCCTTCAAGATCTACCTTACTCCCACTGTTTCTTTTGGAAACAAGATCCTTTTCTAGAAAGAATCCATTTCTGACTACAAACACTTTGTTGTCAGATGGGCAGTAAACGTAGTAATCCCTTGTTTCCTTGGGATACCCTACAAACAAGCACTCGAGGGATTTGGCGGATAGTTTATCGTTAGCTTGTTGCTTAACGTAAACTTCACATCCCCAAACTTTGAGATAAGACACTATGGGACTCTTCCCATCCACATCTCATATGGTGTCTTCTCAATTGCCTTAGACGGAACACTGTTAAGTGTGAAGACGGCAGCTTCTAAAGCATATCCTCAAAAGGATCGCGGAAGATCGGTCTGACTCATCATAGATCGAACCATAACAAATAGAGTTCGATTCCTCTTCTCAGAAACACCATCCCCATGGGGTTTCAGAAGGGGCAAGTCGTGAGACCGTCTCACAGCTTCTAAGATGATCAACAAAATCTTGACTCAAATATTTGTCCTCTCGATCAGATCGAAGGACTTTGATTTTCTTGTCAGGTTAGTTCTCTACTTCACTTTGAAATCTCTATTTCAAAAGACTCTGACTTATGCTTTAATAGTTAGCCCAAGTCAAACCTATTGAAGCAGCTAGTAAGAGTAACCACCTTCAGCTCGGGTACTCATGGGTCCTCATACATCACTATGTATGATCCCCAACAAGTTCGATGTCCTCTCACTGTGGCCAGTGAAAGGCGCCTTTGTCATTTTTCCAAGTAAGCGAGATTCGCAAGCATCATATGATTCAAAATCAAATGATCTTAGAAGTCCATCTCTATGGAGCTTCTCTAGGCGTTTCTCGTTTATATGGCCTAAACGACAATGCCAAAGGTATATAGGATTAGATTCGACAATCTTCAATCCTTTTCGTATCAGTGTTATAGATTATTGTTATCGTGTCAACGTTCAAATTTCAAGATGCAATGTTTATCTTGCAAATTACATAAGCAACCAAACATCATCTTTATGAATTGAACATCATTCATTTTAGTTAACACATGCGAAAACTTCCTTATCTCATAAGAAAGTGAAGCATTGTTTGAACCTTAAAGAAGGTATGTGATAATAATAAGTTAAGCCCAGAGGGCAAAACAAGCTCGCATGTTCCTACAACAACAGCAACAACCCTTGCTCTATTGCCCACTTGTAGGTTCATCTCGCTTCTGTTCAGCTTTCTACTGTCTCTAAGACCCTTCACATCAAATGTGAAAACCACATGCTGTATCTAATACCCAAGCGGTTATAGTAGACAAGTGAACGTCTATAACGAAGATACCAGAAGTAGGGATCTTATCTCTCCTTTTATTTATTTGATCTTCCCAATACAATTTGCAATTTCTCAAAAAAAAAAAAAAACAAATTGCATCCTTTGAAAGCCTTGCCTTCTTGGCAGGTAGTGGGTTAGGCTCAGCCGCTGGCTTGGTCCTACCAAACTCGGCGTCTCCTTTCCTCTTTCCTTTGCCCTTCTCTTTCCCTGATTTTGGAACGTTTCCGTGAGATGTGTGACCATCTCAACAGCCGACAATATTCCCTTGTTAAACTCCTTGAACTATTGTGGCTAGCATCAGGCAAGCAACGTCCACAGAGTCATCGAAGTGCTTCTCTAAGCAATTCTCTATGCTCTTGGAGCGTCCTTGGCATGCTCTTCAGGGGAGGGATTTCTAGGACACAAAATTTCCTTTGTTGGGTATGAGCAAATCTCAAATTACAAAATCAGTCAAGGGAGTCAGCAGCTTCCTTCGTTGGGTTGAGAACAATTCTCAAATTACAATACCAATTAAGGAATTTTGTCCTAGACATCTTGTCCTTCTCAAGGACAGATCGCAGTGATAGTGATGAACTATTATTTGTTGCCATTGATTCTACTATTAAGATATGAAAAGTTTTAATTAGCAGGTATATATATATCCACCATTTTATAAAACCCAGTGAAATTTATTATTGGTGGCTAAGACCCATATTTCACCAAAGTTTACCGTCGCGGAGGGCGATCATGCACCCTTTGGTTATTTAGGTAGGTAAGTCTTTACCAATCACATCCTATGTGACTCTTAGATCTTTATGGGACTGTATCATCATATGATACGGCATGTTTATCCCATCTAATGCCTTGAGGCCCAAAACCGTTTTGATAGCCCCATTAAGTCACACAATAAAACTTGTGAATGGCAAGGCCCAAACGACGAGGCCGAAGCCCAGCCCCATATCATCAAGGCCTCACTTCAACACGTGTCGCGGAGGGCGATCACCGTGTTTAATGATCCAAGACTTCAATGGGCGTCGAACTGAAAACCCCCATTCACCCGTGTCTCCTCAAGCTCAAGGTAGATACGTGTCGCGGAGGGCGATCACCGCTCTACGATGAACGAGATTTCAACAGGGTGTTTTATTGACGGCATTAAAACTTAAGATTTTCTAAAAGGGTTTGATATTTAAAAGGTTCCGTTTTATAGTTTAATTTTAAAACTCCTTTTAAAATTAAACGAGTCATGGCACATGTTTATCACCCCATGTATCACGTACATATATAAACATGTGCACGGATCTTGCATCATATGCAAAATCCCATGCTCGTATCGTATACGAAGTTTGTTGCGCCAAAACGGGGTAAATAGCATGTTAAAATCTCAGCCTTCATGGCTTCAACCCATTTCTCAGAGTTGGGATCCACGATAGCTTCTTGATAGGTGGTAGGCTCACCACGCTCTACGAGCAACACATCCCTGTTTTCAGTCACCAAAGATCCACATCTTTGTGGTTGAAAACGTGTTCTATCAAAACTTCATTGTCCTTGTGTTATTAGAGGAGCTTCCACAACACCTTGTGGTTCTTCTCTAGTTTCCGTCTGTGCCTCTGAAGTGCTTTGTGGATCTTGAACTCCTTCAAGATCTACCTTACTCCCACTGTTTCTTTTGGAAACAAGATCCTTTTCTAGAAAGAATCCATTTCTGACTACAAACACTTTGTTGTCAGATGGGCAGTAAACGTAGTAATCCCTTGTTTCCTTGGGATACCCTACAAACAAGCACTCGAGGGATTTGGCGGATAGTTTATCGTTAGCTTGTTGCTTAACGTAAACTTCACATCCCCAAACTTTGAGATAAGACACTATGGGACTCTTCCCATCCACATCTCATATGGTGTCTTCTCAACTGCCTTAGACGGAACACGGTTAAGTGTGAACACGACAGCTTCTAAAGCATATCCTCAAAAGGATCGCGGAAGATCGGTCTTACTCATCATAGATCGAACCATATCGAATAGAGTTCGATTCCTCTTCTCAGAAACACCATCCCCATGGGGTTTCAGAAGGGGCAAGTCGTGAGACCGTCTCACAGCTTCTAAGATGATCAACAAAATCTTGACTCAAATATTTGTCCTCTCGATCAGATCGAAGAACTTTGATTTTCTTGTCAAGTTAGTTCTCTACTTCACTTTGAAATCTATATTTCAAAAGACTCTGACTTATGCTTTAATAGTTAGCCCAAGTCAAACCTATTGAAGCAGCTAGTAAGAGTAACCACCTTCAACTCGGGTACTCATGGGTCCTCATACATCACTATGTATGATCCCCAACAAGTTCGATGTCCTCTCACTGTGGCCAGTGAAAGGCGCCTTTGTCATTTTTCCAAGTAAGCGAGATTCGCAAGCATCATATGATTCAAAATCAAATGATCTTAGAAGTCCATCTCTATGGAGCTTCTCTAGGCGTTTCTCGTTTATATGGCCTAAACAACAATGCCAAAGGTATATAGGATTAGATTCGACAATCTTCAATCCTTTTCGTATCAGTGTTATAGATTATTGTTATCGTGTCAACGTTCAAATTTCAAGATGCAATGTTTATCTTGCAAATTACATAAGCAAACAAACATCATCTTTATGAATTGAACATCATTCTTTTCAGTTAACACATGCGAAAACTTCCTTATCTCATAAGAAAGTGAAGCATTGTTTGAACCTTAAAGAAGGTATGTGATAACAATAAGTTAAGCCCAGAGGGCAAAACAAGCTCGCATGTTCCTACAACAATAGCAGCAACCCTTGCTCTATTGCCCATTTGTAGGTTCATCTCGCTTCTGTTCAGCTTTCTACTGTCTCTAAGACCCTTCACATCAAATGTGAAAACCACATGCTGTATCTAATACCCAAGCGGTTATAGTAGACAAGTGAACGTCTATACCGAAGATACCAGAAGTAGAGATCTTATCTCTCCTTTTATTTATTTGATCTTCCCAATACAATTTGCAATTTCTCAAAAAAAAAATAAATTGCATCCTTTGAAAGCCTCTCCTTCTTGGCAGGTAGTGGGTTAGGCTCAGCCGCTGGCTTGGTCCTACCAAACTCGGCGTCTCCTTTCCTCTTTCCTTTGCCCTTCTCTTTCCCTGATTTTGGAACGTTTCCCTGAGATGTGTGACCATCTCAACAGCCGACAATATTCCCTTGTTCAACTCCTTGAACTATTGTGGCTAGCATCAGGCAAGCAACGTCCACAGAGTCATCGAAGTGCTTCTCTAAGCAATTCTCTATGCTCTTGGAGCATCCTTGGCATGCTCTTCAGGGGAGGGATTTCTAGGACATAAAATTTCCTTTGTTGGGTGAGAGCAAATCTCAAATTACAAAATCAGTCGAGGAAGTCAGCAGCTTCCTTCTTTGGGTTGAGAACAATTCTCAAATTACAATACCAATTAAGGAATTTTGTCCTAGACATCTTGTCCTTCTCAAGGACAGATCGCAGTGATAGTGATGAACTATTGTTTGTTGCCATTGATTCTACTATTAAGATATGAAAAGTTTTAATTAGCAGGTATATATATATCCACCATTTTATAAAACCCAGTGAAATTTATTATTGGTGGCTAAGACCCATATTTCACCAAAGTTTACCGTCGCGGAGGGCAATCATGCACCCTTTGGTTATTTAGGTAGGTAACTCTTTACCAATCACATCCTATGTGACTCTTAGATCTTTATGGGACTGTATCATCATATGATACGACATGTTTATCCCATCTAATGCCTTGAGGCCCAAAACCGTTTTGATAGCCCCATTAAGTCACACAATAAAACTTGTGAATGAATGGCAAGGCCCAAACGACGAGGTCGAAGCCCAGCCCCATATAATCAAGGCCTCACTTCAACACGTGTCGCGGAGGGCGATCACCGTGTTTAATGATCCAAGATTTCAATGGGCGTCGAACTGAAAACCCCCATTCACCCGTGTCTCCTCAAGGTCAAGGTAGATATGTGTTGCAGAGGGCGATCACCGCTCTACGATGAACGAGATTTCAACAGGGTGTTTTATTGACGGCATTAAAACTTAAGATTTTCTAAAAGGGTTTGATATTTAAAAGGTTCCGTTTTATAGTTTAATTTTAAAACTCCTTTTAAAATTAAACGAGTCATGCCACATGTTTATCACCCCATGTATCACATACGTATATAAACATGTGCACGGATCTTGCATCATATGCAAAATCCCATGCTCGTATCGTATACGAAGTTTGTTCCGCCAAAACGGGGTAAATAGCATGTTAAAATCGCGTCCTAAACGTTCATCTAGCGCTTTGTATCACATACAAACTAAATGTAAAAACAGATATATATCGTGTTTAGATATGACCCACCTATCCTAATAATTCTCCCAAGCCAATGAGAGAATTTTTCTAAAAAGAAAAGTAAAATTATAAGAGAGTAAACCCCAGTTACATTGAGGTATAAACTGAAAAGTAAAATTACATCGGATAGAGGGAGACGACACGCAGGCCGTATACACCAAAAACCTAGAGCCATATCCAACACCACACAATTACATATATGTGTTGGACATTGTGCCCTAGGGCCAATCATTTTATAGATATGTTATGAACATATCAATTAATTTATGGAGATAAATTAATGGTTATCATATTATTAGCATGTTTACTATGATAACAGTCCGTGATTAATTATGAGATAATTAATCTAAATCTGTCCCTGGTCGCTCATTCAAGTGGAAACTTGAAATGAACTAAGACCAACATGACCTCGGTGCATAGAGATGCATGCACTAGATGCTGGTACGAGAGTCATGGTGCAATTACGTAAGGGGTTACGAGTTGCTGGACTGACCCGGAGAGTCCTGCATGGGTTTAGTCATCAGCTTGCCTCTCTTGTACGCTGTCACGACGCCTTAAACCTGAGGTCATCATTATTCCAGCGTTGCAGTTGTCAGACTTTGGCTTAGTCTAACGTTGCCCGTAGCAGGGTAGTCATAAGGGCTAAGTACGGGTTTGGTTGATTGCCGTGCTAAGGAATGTGGACTGACCAAAATTGGGATTTTGTTCCCCATTAAATTGGGAGATATCTTACTGGCGCCCTCGATGAGTCTGTCCAGGAAATGCGTGGCCACGCTAGGAAATGGGACTTACTCAAGGAGATCGAGAAAGTAAAGGTTTGGATCATGGATGACTTTCCTATGCCTGATCCATAACCAAGATATCGCAGAACAATAGGGTCGGTGTCAAGGTGGTACTAAGGTTAAATCGGTTTTGGTGAAAACGATTACTCACGTGTTTTGGGTAGTCGCGATGGCTTGCTAGAGTCCGCTCACGACTTGTAGGACATGGGGATGACCTACTGCCAACTTCACGTGGGGCCTGCTGGGTCACACACGAGCAGGATTAGAACACACTTTATAAGGGACACGAATTAGGGTAATTCGTGGGTCACTCCGTGGCCTAATTTAAGACACAGAGGAAATGTCTGGGACATTATGTCTTGTCTTAAATTTTCTACAGTTTAAATAATTGTTAAATGATTAATAGAGATTAATTATTTGCAAGTTAAATATTAGGAATAATAAATCAAATAATTCCTAAAAGTTAGGAGATTATTGATTTATAAAATTCCCTAATATTGGCATAGAGGGTGACGCCTCATTTTATGGTGATTTAATTAATAAAATTGTTTTATTAATTTAAGTCATGAGTTTAGATTTGAATTTGAAATTCAAGATTTGAATTAAGATATTGGGGTAATATTTTAATTCAATAAAGAATTTAAATTCAGAATTCAAATTTTGAATTAAAGATATTATTGTAATATTTTAATTCAAAAACATTGGGATAAAATAAGTTGGTTATAACTTGCTAAAAGTTAGGAGTTATTTTTGATTTATAAAATTCCCAATAATTAAGCAAACTAGGCGCCTAGCTCATGTGGGTCCCATTGGAAGATTTGATCTTCAATTTGATTCTATGAGTTAGGGATTTGAATTTGAATTAAAATATTATGGTAATATTTTAATTAGATATTCAAGTCTTAAAGATATGATATTATTGTAATATCATGATTTTATATTTATAAAATTACCATAATTTTGGTAATTATAAAGCCAAAAAGTCGCCTAGCTCATATCATTCATGCATAATTGTGAAAAAACCCTAAGTTTGCTAAGGCAAGTCGATTTTCCTCCTTGTTGAGAGAGAAATTTCGCCACCCACCTTCCTAGAGAGAGAAGTCGATTTTCTTCTAAGGGGTTAGGAGAGAAATCGAAAGTTGTGGGTTCCTAGGGTTCTTGAGAGAAGAAGAACAAAAGGGGTTTTGTTGCTGTCTTCTACTCTGTATTGCGCCACCTTGTCTGAATTCAGAGAAGGAGTTCCTGAGTTCAACAGCTGTAGATTCAATCCCGAGTTTCTTTGGAGAAAGAAGCAAGGAGGCTAGCACCTCGTGTTCGGGAAACTGTTCGTGTGGATTACCGGTGGAGGAAGGACGTGCAAACGGACTTCTAGACTCACAAAGTTCAACCATCCGATTGAAAGCTTGAAGTATAACACTTTTCATATCTGGTTTTAAATTCAACAAGCGGATCTCAGGGTTGGATTTTCCTGGGGAGCGCAAGTTTTTTTATTTACTGTTTGCTTCCGCTGCGTGTTTTCCCCGGGGATTTCCCAACAATATGAACCATTCATACAATTATGTCAAACACGATATGTTTCCAACACATATCAAAAACGATTTTTGTAGGTGTTTAAATTAGGGTGTGCAATTTTAACATGCCTTTTTCTTGAAATTAGGCACATTATCAATAATTATAAAATTCAGGAATCACATTCCAAAATTTTAATTATTGACCCAAAAATTTTAAAATTCATAATTTTATTAAATTTTCAGTCACCCACATAATATTATGATTAAAACACTTTTAACCATAATTATATGGGAATTTTGACTTTGGCCTATATTTACAAGAAAATTTTTCAAATCAATCCTATTGATTTCTTTTTGTATCACATACATAAATTTGCACCTTTTCTTGTAGATTCAATTTTAAGAAAAATATTCGGTGGATTTTTTGTAAAACCAAAAACATGATTGAAATAGGTAAAACACGCCAAGCATACATCACATGTACACAAAATATGATTTTAAATCCAGGACTAGTGTGGCTCTGATACCACTGTTGGGAAATCCCGGGGAAAACACGCAGCGGAAGCAAAAGTATAAACAAAAAACTTGCGCTCCCCAGGAAATTCCCACCCTGAGATACGCTAGTTGAATTTAAAACCAGATACGAAAAGTGTTATACCTCAAGCTTTCAATCGGATGGTTAAACTTGGTGAGTCTGAGAAGTCCGTTTCCACGTCCTTCCTCCACCGGTAATCCACACGAACAGTTTCCCGAACACAAGGTGCTAGCCTTCTTGTTTCTTTCTCCAAAGAAACCGGGATTGAATCTACAGCTGTTGAACTCAGGAACTCCTTCTCTGAATTCAAGCTAGGTGGCGCAACAGAGCAGAAGACAGCAACAAAACTCCTTTTGTTCTTCTTCTCTCAAAAACCCTAAAGGTAGAACAATTCGAATTTTCACTAACTCTTAGGAAAATCAAATTTTCGCTCTCTAGCTATGGAGGTGGCGATTTTGCTCTCTCTCTACAAGGAGGAAGCCAAAATTGCACTTATCAATTAGGGTTAGGGCTAGGCGACTTCTTAAACTTATAATTACCAAAATTATGGAATTTTATAATTATAAAATCATGACATTACAATAATATCATATTTTATGACTTGAATATCTAATTAAAATATTACCATAATATTTTAATTCAAATTCAAATTGCTATCTTGGAGAATCAAATGGAAGATCAAATCTTCCCTTGGGTCCCACTAGATAGGCGCCTAACTCATCCATTTTTAGGGAATTTTATAAATCAAAAATAACTCCTAACTCTTAGGAAGTCATAACCAATTTATTTTATCCTAATGTTTTTGAATTAAAATATTACCATAATATCTTTAATTCAAATTTTGAATCTTGAATTTAAATTCTTTATTGAATTAAAATATTACCCCAATATCTTAATTCAAATCTTGAATTTCAAATTCAAATTCAAACTCATGATTTAAATTAATAAAACATTTCTATTAATTAAAATCACCTAAAAAGAGGCGCCACCCTCTATACCAATATTAGTGAATTTTATAAATCAATAATCTCCTAACTTTTAGGAAACTTATTTGATTTATTATTCCTAATATTTTAATTGTAAATAATTAATCTCTATTAATCATTTAACAATTATTTAAACTGTAGAAAATTTAAGACAAGACATAATGTCCCAGACATTTCCTCTATGTCTTAAATTAGGCCACCGGAGTGACCCACGAATTACCCTAATCCGTGTCCCTTATAAAGTTTGTTCTAATCCTGCTCGTGTGTGACCCAGCAGGCCCCACGTGAAGTTGGCAGTAGGTCATCCCAATGACATACAAGTCGTGAGCGGACTCTAGCAAGCCATCACGACTACCCAAAACACGTGAGTTATCGTTTTCACCAAAACCGATTTAACCTTAGTACCACCTTGTCAAAGACCCTAATGTCACACGATATCTTGGTTCTGGATAAGGCACAGGAAAGTCATCCATAATCCAAACCACAACTTTCTCGATTCCCTGAGTAAGTCCCAAAACCCAGCGTGGCCACGCATTTCCTTGGACAGACTCATCGAGGGCGCCAGTTAGATATCTCTCATTTAATGAGGGACAAAATCCCATTTTGGCCAATCCACATTCCTCAGCATGGCAATCAACCAAACCCGTACTTAGCCCTTATGGCTGCCCTGCTACGGGCAACGTTAGACTAAGCCAAAGTCTGACAACTGCAACACCGGAATAATGATGACCTCAGGTCTAAGGCGTCGTGACAGGCGTACAGGAGAGGCAAGCTGATGACTAAACCCATGCAGGACTCTCCAGGTCAGTCCAGCAACTCGTAACCCCTTACGTAATTGCACCATGACTCTCGTTCCAGCATCTAGTGCATGCATCTCTATGCACCGAGGTCATGCTGGTCTTAGTTCATTTTCGTTCCCACGAAAACAATCGACCATGGACAAATTTGGATTAACTATCTCATAATTAATCACGGACTGTTATCATAGTAAACATGCTAATAATATGATAACCATTAATTTATCTCCATAAATTAATTGATATGTTCACAACATATCTATAAAATGATTGGCCCTAGGGCACAATCTCCAACAGATATGGGGCTGGGCTTCGGCCTCGTCGTTTGGGCCTAGCCAATCACAAGTTTTATCGTGTGACTTAATGGGGTTATCAAAACGGTTTTGGACCTCAAGGCATTAGATGGGATAAACATGCCGTGTCATATGATAATACAGTCCCATAATGATCTAAGAGTCACATAGAGATGTGATTGGTAAGGAGTTACCTACCTAAATAGCCAAAGGATGCATGATCGCCCTCCGCGACGATAAACTTTGGTGAAATATGGGTCTTAGCCACTAATAATAAATTTCACTGGGTTTTATAAAATGGTGGATATATTTTATTTTCCTGCTAATTAAACTTTACATATCTCAATTGTAGAATCAAATGGCAACAAACGTTTCATCACTATCACTGCGATCTGTCCTTGCGAGGGACAAACTAACTGGGACTAACTTTCTCGACTGGTACAGAAATGTGAGAATTGTTCTCACCCAGGAGAGAAAGCTCTACGTCCTAGAGAACCCCATCCCTGAACAGCCTGCTGCAAACGCTCCAAGAGCTCAAAAGGATGCTTATGAGAAGCATCAGAGTGACTCTGTGGACGTTGCCTGTCTTATGCTCGTGACCATGGTTCCCGAGATTCAAAAGAACTTGGAAAACGAAGGGGCATATGAGATAATAACACATCTCAGGGAAATGTTCCAAGTACAGGCAAGGCAAGAGAGGTTTGAGACTACAAAGGCTCTTTACTCTTGCAAGATGGCAGAAGGTGGATCTGTGAGTACCCACGTCTTGAAGATACAGGGGTACATAGATCACCTTGCTAGGCTGGGATTTCCCATTCTGCCAGAGCTAGCGACGGATTTGATCCTTAACTCGCTGCCGAGAAGTTATGACCAGTTCGTCTTGAACTTCAACATGAATGGCATGGAGAAATCAGTGTCTGAACTGCATGGGATGCTGAAGACTGCTGAGGCGTCCATAAAGAAGGCGCCTAGCACTGTCTTGTTAGTTCAGAACAAGGGAAAGGGGAAGGGCAAAGGAAAGAGGAAAGGGGATGCCGAGGTTGGTGGGACCAAGCCTGCGGCAAAACCTAACCCGCCGCCTGCCAAGAAGGCAAAGCCCTCTAAGGATGCAGTTTGTTTCTTCTGCCAGAAGCCAGGTCACTGGAGGAGAAATTGTAAGCTGTATATGGAAGATCTGAAGAAGAAGAAGGGTGAAGCTTCTACTTCAGGTATCTTTGTTATAGGCGTTCACTTGTCTACTCCGACCACTTGGGTATTGGATACTGCTTGTGGTTCTCACATATGTAATAATGTACAGGGGTTGAGAAGAAGTAGAAAGCTGAGCAGAGGCGAGGTGGACCTACGTGTGGGTAATGGAGCAAGGGTTGCTGCTGTTGTTGTAGGAACATACGATCTTGTTTTGCCCACTGGGCTTATTCTGTCTTTGAACAATTGTTATTATGTTCCATGTTTAAGTTCAAACATTATATCCCTTTCTTATTTGGATAAGGAAGGTTTAATTTGTGTGAATGGTAATGGAAAGTGTTCAATTCATAAGAATGACGTGTTATATGCTTATGGAGATCTGCATGATAACCACTACATCTTAAAATTGGAACAAAGACATAATAACGATATCTATAACATTGATACTAAAAGGATTAAGATTGGCGAATCTAATCCTACATACCTTTGGCACTGTCGCTTAGGTCATATAAACATGAGACGCCTAGAGAAGCTCCATAAAAATGGACTTCTAAGCTCATTTGATTTTGAATCATACGATGCTTGCGAATCCTGTTTACTTGGCAAGATGACAAAGGCGCCTTTCACTGGTCAGACTGAGAGGGCATCTGACTTATTGGGAATCATACATAGTGATGTATGTGGGCCCTTGAGTATCCATGCAAGAGGAGGTTACTCCTACTTCATTACGTTTACTGACGACTTCAGTAGATATGGGTATATCTACTTAATGAAGCACAAGTCAGAGTCTTTTGAAATGTTCAAGAGATTTCAAAATGAAGTTGAGAACCAACTTGACAAGAAAATTAAGATCCTTCGATCTGATCGAGGAGGCGAATATTTGAGTCAAGAATTCACTGATCATCTTAGTAGTTGTGGGATAGTCTCACAACTAACTCCTCCTGGAACACCACAGTGGAATGGTGTGTCTGAGAGGAGGAATCGAACTCTATTGGATATGGTTCGATCTATGATGAGTCAGACTGATCTTCCGCCATCCTTTTGGGGATATGCTTTAGAAGCTGCCGCGTTCACACTTAACCGTGTTTCGTCTAAGGCAGTTGAGAAGATACCATATGAGATATGGAAAGGGAAGAGTCCCAACTTGTCTAACCTCAAGGTTTGGGGATGTGAGGTTTACGTTAAGCAACAGGCTAACGATAAACAGTCTCCCAAATCCCTCAAGTGTCTGTTTGTGGGATACCCTAAAGAAATGAAGGGGTATTACGTCTACTGCCCAACTGAAAACAAAGTGTTTGTAGTCAGGAGTGGGTTCTTCTTAGAGAAGGATCTTGTTTCCAAAAGAAACAGTGGGAGTAAGATAGAGCTTGAAGAAGTTCAAGCTCCACAAGATACATCAGAGGCGCAGACGGAAACTGGAGAAGTTCCACAAGACGTTGTGGAAGCTCCTCCACAAACACAAGGACCACGAAGGTCTGATAGAACACGTTTTCAGCCAGAGAGATACTATGGATTTCTCGTGACCGAAAACAAGGATGTGTTGCTCACAGAGCGTGGTGAACCCACCACCTATCAAGAGGCCATCGTAGATCCCAACTCAGAGTAATGGGTTGAAGCCATGAAGGTTGAGATGCAATCCATGTATGACAACAAGGTATGGACCTTGGTCACCCCACCTGAAGGGGTAAAACCCGTAGGGTGCAAGTGGGTTTTCAAAGAGAAAATAGACATGGATGGCAACGTCAGCATCTTCAAGGCGAGGTTAGTTGCAAAGGGATTTACGCAACGTCATGGTATTGACTATGACGAAACGTTTTCGCCTGTTGCAATGGTCAAATCCATTAGGATCCTCCTTGCCATAGCCGCATATTACGACTATGAGATATGGCAAATGGATGTCAAAACAGCGTTCCCTAATGGAAGGCTGCCCGAGGATGTGTATATGATACAACCCGAGGGGTTTGAATGTCCTGAGGCACCAGACATGGTGTGCAAGCTTCAGAGATCCATTTATGGATTGAAGCAGGCATCCAGGAGTTGGAATCATTGTTTTGATGAGGTCGTCAAAGAGTTTGGCTTCCTACAAAACCCTGACGAACCTTGTGTTAACAAGAAGGTTAGTGGGAGCACGATTGTGTTCTTGGTACTATATGTCGATGACATATTACTCATTGGAAATGATGTTTCAACCTTGGAGATTGTAAAATCCTGGTTGGGAAAATCCTTTTCAATGAAGGACTTAGGAGAAGCTGCCTATATTCTAGGAATCAAGATCTATAGAGATAGATCTCGTAGGCTTCTTGGATTGACTCAGAGCACGTACTTGGATAAGGTACTGAAGAGGTTCAGTATGCAAGATTCCAAGAAGGGATTCATTCCGATGAATCATGGGCTGATCTTAAGCAAGAAACAGTGTCCCAAGACACTTGTTGAGCGAGGTCGCATGAGTGGAATTCCCTATGCCTCGGCCATAGGATCCATCATGTATTCCATGCTATGTACTCGACCCGATGTGTCATTTGCCCTGAGTATGACAAGCCGATTCCAACAAGACCCTGGTGAGGATCATTGGATCGCTGTCAAGAATATCCTTAAGAACTTAAGAAGGACTAAGGATGAGTTCTTGGTGTACGGTGGAACTGATGAGGAGCTATGTGTAAGGGGTTACACAGACGCTAGTTTCCAAACCGAACAAGATGACTTCAAATCGCAGTCAGGATATGTGATTCTCCTGAACGGTGGCAGCGTGAGTTGGAAGAGTTCCAAGCAGAGCACGATTGCCGATTCTACAACGGAGTCCGAGTATATTGCAGCATCGGATGCGGCAAAGCAGGCTGTGTGGATTAGAAAGTTCATCTCCGAGCTTGGTGTGGTTCCGACCATTTCTGATCCCATTACCCTGTATTGCGACAATAGTTGTGCTATTGCGCAAGCCAAGGAGCCACGGTCCCACCAGAGGACCAAACATATACTCAGACGTTTTCACCTCGTCAGGGAGATGATTGACAGAGGTGATGTGAAGATATGCAAACTAGCAGGCGAGGATAACGTTGCTGATACTCTAAGAAAGCCGCTTGCAAGGGTCATACATGAGAGGCATGTATCGTCGATGGGGATTAGATGCATTGATCAGTGTACCTAGGAGTAGGAACAGCTAGATTGATGATTGTACCCTAGTGCAAGTGGGAGTCTGTTGGAAATTGTGCCCTAGGGCCAATCCATTTTATGTATGTTTTGAACATATGGATTAATTTATAGAGATAAATTAATGGTTATCAAATTATTAGCATGTTTACTGTGATGACGTCCGTGATTAATTATAAGATAATTAATCTAAAACTGTCCCTGATCGATTGTTTTCGTGGGAGCGAAAATGAACTAAGATCAGCATGACCTCGGTGCATAGAGATGCACGCACTAGATGCTGGAACGAGAGTCATGGTCCAATTACGTAAGGGGTTACGAGTTGCTGGACTGACCCGGAGAGTCCTGCATGGGTTTAGTCATCAGCTTGCCTCTCCTGTACGCCTGTCACGACGCCTTAGACCTGAGGTCATCATTATTCTGGCGTTGCAGTTGTCAGACTTTGGCTTAGTCTAACGTTGCCCGTAGCAGGGTAGCCATAAGGGCTAAGTACGGGTTTGGTTGATTGTCGTGCTGAGCAATGTGGATTGACCAATAAGGGATTTTGTTCCCCATTAAATTGGGAGATATCTTACTGGCGCCCTCGATGAGTCTGTCCAAGGAAAGAGTGGCCACTCAGTATATTGGGACTTACTCAAGGAGATCGAGAAAGTAAAGGTTTGGATTATGGATGACTTTCCTGTGCCTGATCCATGACCAAGATATCGTAGAACAATAGGGTCGGTGTCAAGGAGGTACTGAGGTTAAATCGGTTTTGGTAAAAACGATAACTCACGTGTTTTGGGTAGTCGTGATGGCTTGCTAGAGTCCGCTCACGACTTGTATGTCATGGGGATGACCTGCTGCCAACTTCACGTGGGGCCTGCTGGGTCCAACACGAGCAGGATTAGAACACATTTAAAAGGGACACGATTTAGGGTTAATTCATGGGTCTCTCCGGTGGCACAATTTAAGACACAGAGGAAATGTCTGGGACATTAGGCCTTGTCTTAAATTTTCTACAGTTTAAATAATTGTTAAATGATTAATAGGGATTAATTATTTACAATTAAAATGTTAGGGAAAAATAAATCAGATAAGGTTCCTAAGAGTTAGGAGATTATTGATTTATAAAACTCCCCAATATTAATATAGAGGGTGGCGCCTCTTATAAGATGATTTTAATTAATAGAAATGTTTTATTAATTTAAATCATGAGTTTGGATTTGAATTTGAAATTGAAGATTTGAATTAAGATATTGGGGTAATATATTAATTCAATAAAGAATTTAAATTCAAGATTCAAAATTTGAATTAAAGATATTATGGTAATATTTTAATTCAAAAACATTGGGATAAAATAAATTGGTTATGACTTCCTAAGAGTTAGGAGTTATTTTTGATTTATAAAATTCCATAAAATAAAAGGGAGTTAGGCGCCTATCTAGTGGGTCCCATTGGAAGATTTGATCTTCCATTTGATTCTCCAAGATAACAGTTTGAATTTCAATTAAAATATTATGGTAATATTTTAATTATATATTCAAGTCTTAAAATATGATATTATTGTAATGTCATGATTTTATAATTATTAAAATTGCCTATTTTTGATAATTATAGCTTAATAAAGTCGCCTAGCCCATTACACTTGGGTGTAACCCTAATTCATTTTGCAATTCATCTGCCTCCTTGTTGAGAGAGAGAGAAACTCGCCTTCTTCCGTTGTAGAGAGAAGTTCGACTTTTCTCCTAAAGAGTTAGAGAGAGAAAGTCGATTTGGGCATTAGGGTTATTGAGAGAAGAAAACAAAAGGAGTTTTGTTGTTCTCCTCCATTGTTGCGCCACCTAGCTTGAATTCAAAGAAGGAGTTCTTGAATTCAGACTCTGTAGATTCAAGTCCCTTGTTTCTTTGGAGAAAGAAACTGAAGGCTAGCACCTTGTGTTCGGGAAACTGTTCGTGTGGATCACCGGTGGAGGAAGGACGTTGCAAACGGACTTCTCAGACTCGCCTAGTTTAACCATCTGATTGAAAGCTTGAGATATAACACTTTTCGTATCTGGTTTTAAATTCAACTAGCGGATCTCGGGGTTGGAAATCCTTGGGCAGCGCATAAAATTTTTGTTTTACTTTTGCTTCCGCTGTGTGTTTTTGCTCCGGGATTCCCCAACACCGAGGTCATGCTGGTCTTAGTTCATTTCATGTTCCCACTTGAATGAGCGACCAGGGACAAATTTAGATTAATTATCTCATAATTAATCACGGACTGTTATCATAGTAAACATGCTAATAATATGATAACCATTAATTTATCTCCATAAATTAATCAATATGTTCAAAACATATTTATAAAATGATTGGCCCTAGGGCACAATCTCCAACAGACTCCCACTTGCACTAGGTACAATCATTAATCAAACTGTTCCTACACTAGGAACATCCATTAATGTGTCTAATCCCCATTTGACATCACATGACTCTTCATGTAAGGCCTGTGCCAGGGATCTCGTAAGAGGATTGACAACATCATCCTCGTCTGCTACTTTACATATCTTGATATCACCATCTCGAGGTGATCATGTCTGAGTGTATATATATATATCACTGTCGGAACATCAGTGGGGATCTAATCCCATTTGGTGTCTTCCTGTCTCCACAGGGTGATCACCAAGCACTCCTCAGACACTATTTTTACGGTCTGCGTCTCCACGTGACCAACCCTCTATTGTAGAATCAGCAATCGTGCTCTCTGCTTGGAACTCTTTCTAACTCACGATGCTACCGTTCAGGAGAAACACGTAACCATACTGCAATTTTATCTTGGTAGGTTTTGGAAAACGGGCACCTGTGTAACCCCTTACACATCAATTCCACCATAATCCAAGATTACATCCTTAGTTCTTCCTAAGTACTTAAGGATGCTTATGACAGCGGTCCAATGATACTCACCAGGGTCTCGTTGGAACCGGCTTGTCATGCTCAGGGCAAACGACACATCGGGTCGAGAACACAGCACGATGGATCATATTGCCGAAGCATAAGGGAAGCCACTCATGCGCCCTTGCTCAACAAGTGTCTTGGGACACTGTTTCTTGCTCAGGGTCAATCCTTGATTCATCGACATGAATCCCTCTTGGAGTCTTGCATACTGAACCCCTTTAGTACCTCATCCAAGTAGGTACTCTGACTCAATCCAAGAAGCCTCCAAGATCTATCTCTATAGACCTTAATGCCTAGTATATAGGCAGCTTCTCAGTCCTTCATTGAAAAGATTTTCACAACCAAGATTCATAATCTTTAAGGTTGGAACATTATTTCCAATGCGCAATATGTCATTGACATATAGCACCAAGAACACAACTGTGCTCCCACTAACCTTCTTGTAAACACAAGGCTCGTCAGTGTTTTGTAAGAAACCAAACTCCTTTGACTACCTCATCAAAACGATGATTCCAACTCTGTGACGCTCGCTTCAATCCATAAATGGATTTCCAAAGCTTGCACACCTTTACTGGTTCCTCTGGACATACAAATCCCTCAGGTTGTGTCAACTACACATCCTTGGGCAGCCTTCCTCTAAGGAATGCTGTTTTGACATCCATTTGCCATATCTCATAGTCATAATATGCGACTATGGCAACTAGGATCCTAATGGTATCGGCCACTGCAACTGGGGAAAAACGTTTCGTCATCCCATGACGTTAAGTAAACCCTTTGCAACTAGCCTCGCCTTGAAGACGTTTACGTTGCCATCTCAGCCTTCATGGCTTCAACCCATTTCTTAGAGTTGGGATCTACGATGGCCTCTTGATAGGTGGTGGGCTCACCATGCTCCGTGAGCAACACATCCCTGTCTTAAGCCACGAGAAATCCCTATCTCTCTGGCTGGAAACGTGTCCTATCAGACCTTCGTGGTCCTTGTGTTATTGGAGGAGCTTCCACAACACCTTGTGGTTCTTCTCTAGTTTCCGTCTGCGCCTCTGAAGTGCTTTGTGCATCTTGAACTCCTTCAAGATCTACCTTACTCCCACTGTTTCTTTTGGAAACAAGATCCTTCTCTTAGAAAGAATCCACTTCTGACTACAAACACTTTGTTGTCAGATGGGAAGTAAACATAGTATCCCCTCGTTTCCTTGGGGTACCCTACAAGCACCTTTTGGGAGATAGTTTATCGTTTGCTTAACGTAAACTTCACATCCCCAAATTTTGAGATAAGACACTATGGGACTCTTCCCACTCCATATCTCATATGGTGTCTTCTCAACTACCTTAGACGGAACACGGTTAAGTGTGAACACTGCAGCTTCTAAAGCATGTCCTCAAAAGGATCGCGGAAGATCAGTTTGACTCATCATAGATCGAACCATATCAAATAGAGTTCGATTCCTCCTCTCAGAAACACCATCCCCATGGGGTTTCAGAAGGGGTAAGTCGTGAGACCATCTCACAGCTTCTAAAATGATCAATATATTCTTGACTCAAATACCCGTCCTCTCGATCGGATTGAAGGACTTTGATTTTCTTGTCAAGTTAGTTCTCTACTCCACTTTGAAATCTCTATTTCAAAAGACTCCGACTTATGCTTTAATAGGTAGCCGTAGTCAAACCTATTGAAGCAGTTAATAAGAGTAACCACCTTCAGCTTGGGTACTCATGGGTCCACATACATCACTATGTATGATCCCCAATAAGTCCGATGCCCTCTCACTTGTGGCCAGCGAAAAGCGCCTTTGTCATTTTTACAAGTACGCAAGATTCGCAAGCATCATATGATTCGAAAACAAATGAGCTTAGAAGTCCATCTCCATGGAGCTCCTCTAGGCGTCTCTCGTTTATATGGCCTAAACGACAATGCTAAAGGTATATAGGATTAGATTTGCTAATCTTAATCCTTTTCGTATCAATGTTATAGATACTGTTATCGTGTTATCGTTCCAATTTCAAGACGTAATGTTTATCTTGCAAATCACATAAGCAAATAATCATCATCTTTATAAATTCAACACCATTCTTTTCAGTTAACACATGCAAAAACTTCCTTATCAAGTAAGAAAGAGAAGCATTGTTTGAACTTTAAAGAAGGTACATAATAACAATAAGCCCAGAGGGCAAAACAAGCTCGCATGTTCCCACAGCAACAGCAGCAACCCTTGTTCTATTGCCTACTCGTAGGTCCATCTCGCTTCTGTCCAGCTTTCTACTGTCTCTAAGACCCTTCACATCAAATGTGAAAACCACATGCTGTATCTAATACCCAAGCGGTTATAGTAGACAAGTGGACGTCGATAACGAAGATACCAGAAGTAGAGATCTCATCCCTTTTTTTATTCTTTTGATCTTCCCAATACAATTTGCAATTTCTTAAAAGGCAAATTGCATTCTTTGAAAGCCTTGCCTTCTTGGCAGGTAGTGGGTTAGGCTCAGCCGCTGGCTTGGTCCCACCAAACTCGGCATCTCCTTTCCTCTTTCCTTTGCCCTTCCCTTTCCCCTGATTCTGGAACGTTTCCTTGAGACATGTGACCATCTCAACAACCGACAATATTCCCGTGTTCAACTCCTTGAACCATTGTGGCTAGCATCAAGGCAAGTAACGTCCACAGAGTCATTGAAGTGCTTCTCCAAGCAATTCTCTATGCTCTTGGAGCGTCCTTGGCATGCTCTTCAGGGGAGGGATTTCTAGGACATAAAATTTCCTTTGTTGGGTGAGAGCAAATCTCAAATTACAAAACCAATCTAGGAAGTCAGCAGCTTCCTTCGTTGGGTGAGAACAATTCTCAATTACGATACCAGTTAAGGAATTTTGTCCCAGACAACTTGTCCTTCTCAAGGACAGATCGCAGTGATAGTGATGAACTATTGTTTGTTGCCATTGATTCTACTATTAAGATATGAAAAGTTTAATTAGCAGAAATAATATATCCACCATTTTATAAAACCCAGTGAAATTTATTATTAGTGGCTAAGACCCATATTTCACCAAAGTTTACCGTCGCTGAGGGCGATCATGCACTCTTTGGTTATTTAGGTAGGTAACTCCTTACCAATCACATCTCTATGTGACTCTTAGATCCTTATGGGACTGTATCATCTCATGATACTTATTATGGCATGTTTATCCCATCTAATGCCTTGAGGTCCAAAACCGTTTTGATAACCCCATTAAGTCACACGGTAAAACATGTGAATGGCTAGATTCAAAACAACGAGGCCGAAGCCCAATCCCATATCATCAAGGCCCAACTAAACACGTGTCGCTGAGGGCGATCACCGCATTTAAAGAACCAGGATTTCAATAGGCGTCGTATTGAAACTCCCATTCACCCATGTCTCCTCAAGGTCAAGGTAGATACGTGTCACTGAGGGCGATCACCGCTCCACGATGAACAAGATTTTGACAGGGCGTTTTAGCGATGGCATTAAATACTTAAGATTTTCTAAAACGGTTTGATTTTTGATTAAAATGTTTCGTTTTATAGTTTAATCTTAAAACTCCTTTTAAAATTAAACGAGTCATGCCACATGTTTATTACCCCATGTATCTCATACATATAAACATGTGCCCGGATTTTGTATCGTATACAAAATCCCACGCTCGTATCGTATACGTGGTTGTAGCGCGATATATATATAATTAGCATGTTAAAATTACGCACCCTAAACATACATCTAGCGCATCACATACAACTAAATGTAAAACAAACACCGTGTTTAGATATGGCCCATCTACCCTAGAATTCTCCCAAGCCAATGAGAGAGTTTTTCTAAAAAGAAAAAGTAAAATTACACGTGAATAAACCCCAGTTACATTGAGGTATATACTGAAAGTAAATTTTACAACAGAATAGGGAGACGACTCGCAGGCCGTATTTACCGAAACAAACCTCCTAGTGCCATATCCAACACCACACAATTCAAATATGAACAATTCATACAATTATGTCAAACACGGTAACCAACACAAATATTAAAACTCCTTTTAAGATTGTGTTCAATTTTAGGGTCTGTGCAATTTTAACATGCCTTTTCTTGAGATTAGGCCTTTTATCAATAATTATAAATACCATGAATCTCCATTCAAGAATTTATAATTATTGACCCCCAAAAGTTTTAAAATTCATAATTTTAATAAATTTTCAGCCACCTCTATAATATTATAATTAAAACACTTTTAATTATAATTATAAAGGAATTTCGATTTTGGCCTAAAAACTCAAGAAAATTTTTCCAGTCGATCCAATCGACTCCATATGTATCATATACATATAATTTGCACCTTTTCTGTAGATTGAATTTTTAAGAAAAACGTTCGGTGGATTTTTGTAAAACCAAAATCGTGATTGAAAGCGGTAAACACACATATCATACATCATATGTACACATAAACAATTTTAAATCCTAGAACTAGCGTGGCTTTGATACCACTGTTGGGAATTCTAGGCGCCTAACGCAGCGGAAGCAAATATAAAAATTAAAATAATACGCGCAAGGTCCTAAAATTCCCGAACGGATCCGTTAGCAGAATTTAAAACTTTTAAGATAGTGGTATACCTCACGAATTTCAATCGGTTGGTTGTACATGGCATGTTCTAGGAGTCCACTCGCAGCGTCCTCCCTCTGCCGGTGATCCACACGAACAGTTTCTCGGGCACCAAGGTGCTAGCCTTCCGTTCTTTTCTCCAAAAGAACCAGGGACCAATCTACAGTGTCTTTGAACTCAAGAACTCCTTCTTGATTCAAAATCCAAAAGTGGCGCAATGGAGAATTCCCCACAAGAACTCCTTCTTGTCTTTCCTTCTCTCACAAACCCTAATTTTTGGTAACCTCAAATCGAATTTCCTAACTCCTTAGGCAAACTCGATTTTCCCTCTCAACTCTTGAGAACCAAAAATTTCCTCACTTGGAAGCTAGGGTTTTGAAGGTGGCGATTTTTACCTCTCTCAACAAGGAGGATGAAAAATGCACTAATGACTTCTCACTCTTACATTAGGCGCCTAGCACCTTAGGTATGTATATATATATATAATTATATTTAGAGCATTATTATAATTCTAAACTATAATATTATGGCTTCATGAATTTGAATTTACAATTAAAATATTACCATAATATTTAATTTAAATTCAAATCGTAATCTTAGGGAATCAAATGGAAGATCAAATCTTCCCTTGGACCCACCTAAGCATGGCGCCATGTGCTCTAAAAATACTTTGGAATTTTATAAATCAAAAACCTTCCTAACTCTTAGGAAGTCATGATTCCCCAAAGATCCTGATTTGAGATCTCCCAAATCTTTTGAATTCAAATCTTTTGATATCTCCATCAAATCTTTTGAATTCAAATTCATGACTTAAATTAATAAAACAATTTTATTAATCTAAATCATAAAAGAGGCGCCACCCTCATGCTCCAATATTAGGTAATTCAATAATTTCCTAACTCTTAGGAACCTTATTTGAATTATTTTTCCTTAATATTTTAATTGTAAATAATTAATCCCCATTAATCATTTAACAATTATTATATTTAAATTTGTCCCACAAATTTAAATACTTCACAACTGTAGATCAATTAAGACAAGACCTAATGTCCCAGACATTTCCTCTGTGTCTTAAATCGTGCCACCGGAGTGACCCACGAATTAACCCTAATTCGTGTCCCTTTTAAATGGTGTCCTGTTCCTGCTCGTGTGTGATCCAGCAGGCCCCACGTGAAGTTGGCAGCAAGTCATCCCCATGACCTACAAGTCGTGAGCGGACTCTAGCAAGCCATCACGACTACCCAAAACACGTGAGTTATCGTTTTTACCAAAACCGACTTAACCTTAGTACCACCTTGTCAAAGACACTATTGTCACACGATATCTTGGTCATGGATTAGGCACAGGAAAGTCATCCATAATCCAAACCTCAACTTTCTCGATTTCTTGAGTAAGTCACAAATCCCAGCGTGGCCACGCATTTTCCTGGACACACTCATCGAGGGCGCCAGTTGGATATCTCTCATGTTAATGAGGGACAAAATCCCATCTTGGTCAATCCACATTCCTCAG
>QANZ01034886.1:0-39360 GCA_003254925.1 Chamaecrista fasciculata
AGATTAATTATCATATAATCAATCAAGGACGCTATCATAGTAAATACGCTAATAATATGATAACAACATAATTTATCTTTATAAATTAATCAAAAATATATGTTCAAATAACACATAAATAATATGATTGGCCCTAGGGCACAATCTCCACCACAGAGGGCACCTGATTGGCTCGGGTGCGCCTTGCAAGGTGTGGAGGCGAGAAGAGGCCCGGTTCGAGGGCCGTTTAGGCGTACGCCCAAATAGTGATGTATCAACTTGCATGGAAAAATTATAGTTTTGTTATAATTTCATAAAAAATAAATATTTTAGTAATTTATTAAATTATTTAGTGAAAGTAAAATTAATTATTTAATTGGTAAATTAATTCATGGGAATATTCTTCAAATTACTCAAGTTTACTTTCAAAATTTAGGACTGATATGTAATTATCTCTTTTTTTTTCTATTTTCCAAAATTACATTTTGACCCCGAAAAATTTGTAATTTTTATTTTAGTCCTCAAATATCATGATCTAGGGACTTTTTTTTGTAAATTTTGAAACTATTTGGGGGCATTTTGTAATTTTTGCAATTTTTTTGTAAAGTTTATCTTCTCACCATCAAAACACACAATTTTAGGAGTAAATTGCATTTAGTTTCCATATTTAGGACTAATTTGTAATTTTATTCTTTTTTTGATATTTTTCAAAATTACATTTTAAAATTACATTTTTACCCCAAAATTTTGTTATAATTTTCATTTTAGTCCTCAAATATTATGATCTAGGGACTTTTTTGAAAATTTGAAACTATTTGTGGGCACTTTGTAATTTTTGCAAAAGTGCTAACAATTTTCCGTTAAATCTTGACAGAAAATAATTGGCGCTAACATTAGCGATGAACAGTCTGAGATACTATTTCCTAGCGATATGTTGGTAAATAATTCAGGTCAACCAATCCAATCCATTGCTAGCTCTATATATGGTGATATGTTTGAAAAATATAATGACCAAGGATACTTTAGAGACAGAGCCATTCTTGCACCCACACTAGATGATGTTCATGAAGTCAATGAGATGTTGCTAGATCAATTACTAGGAGACGAAAAGTTGTACCTAAGTTCGGATTGTATTTCTAATTTTGAGGACAATTGTGATATGTCTGAGCTCTACACTACAGAAATACTGAATTCTATCAAAGGTTCCAGTTTACCAAACCACAAAATCCGTCTCAAGGTTGGGGCACCGGCAATGCTTTTACAAAAGATAGACAAATCAATGGGTCTTTGCAACGGCACAAGATTGATTGTGTCCAGACTCGAAGAACATGTAATTGAAGCTATCCCATTAGCTGGCCGGTCGACGGGACAGAAAATCTTGATTGCAAGGATGTTGATCACTCCTTCTAATTCTAAGATCCCGCTAAAATTTCAACGCCGTCAATTACCGTTGACCCTATCTTTTGCAATGACGATCAACAAAATCCAAGGGCAATCACTGTCGATGGTTGGATTATATCTCCCTAAACCAATGTTCACTCATGGCCAGCTATATGTTGCACTTTCCAAAGTTCGTTCTAGGGCCGACATTAAAATACTAATTGAACATTCACCAAAGTACGAAGAAAATAGAAAAACTGATAACGTTGTTTATAGAGTAGTATTCCAAAATGTTAGATGACTCATTAACATGGATAAGATAGCATGATGTTTTTTATATTTTACATAATGATATCATTTTGATAATAATATGTTGGACAAGCACTATAGTATGTTTTGTTTATATTACTCCCTCCGTTCCAGAATATCTGCTTTTCTGGAGAACTTTTTTATTCCAAAATCAAGAGAGCATTAATTATTTTTTTATCATTCTATCCCTATTAAATATAGTAGAGTCATAAATGAATAAACATTTTCCAAGTAATTTAATATTAATAGTTTAGTCTTTTCACCTCATTTTTCTCTTCATTTTAGATGAGCTAACCGTTTCCTTGATTTGTGTGTATTTACCTTAAACATCAGATATATAGGAATGGAGGGAGTAGTTTACAATAATATATTTGCTGAACATTATAATGCTGCACGAAACCATTACATGGATCCATTTAACATTGATGACCTCGCCACATCACATTATGTTTGTCTTTAAATTGAAGTCTCCGTAGTATATAATATTGTGGACCAAACAGGTACCCTGTAACATATTTCTGTATCACGACCACCCGTGCATCGCACGGGTCAAAACCTAGTACTAATAATAATAAATGGCTAACGATATGAATATGAAATATGACTGTTAAGTATTAATTCATAATTGCAGACAAATTTTAAAGAATAAAAGAAATGGGGCGATCGAGCTACCATAAGTACCAATCTATACCAGCAAATCTTTTTAAAAAAATTAGGATTTTACAATCCTGGATCCAATCTTTTGATTCAATCTATCTCTTGTCCCTTCTGATTTTTAACAAGATCTTGATCTTGATTACTTTGCTTGGATGATTATTCATGTGTTCTAATAAGTGATTTGACTAACAAGTAAGATTTTTCTTTATTTCTATAACAACTCACTTATTAAAACACACATGAGAGATAAATCACTCATCTCAATTGTCTAGATAAAAAATAACGGCAGAAACTAGACGAAATCACATTTTAAACTAACGATAAAATAAATAAACAAGTTTGAGGACCAAAGCGAAACAAAAAATATTTTAGGGACCAAAAAGGAATTCGACCTATTATTCAGGGACCAAAAAACTATTTTAACATATATTAACCTTATTTCCTTTACAACTCTGCCAACTTGGAAACTGCAATGTTTTACTCCGTATATATGAATGACTTTTTCTATCAAAACTTCTTGCACAATCTATCATTAAGCTACTTAAAAGTTTGTAAGAGTTAAATAGGGCACATATATATGTAAAGCATTACCTGGTGCAACATAGCCATATGTGCCAGCAAATGTTGTTCAAACTGTTGAATCATGCTTCAAGAACCTTGCTGTGCCATAGTCTCAAACATATGCTTCAAGATTTCTGGACAATAATATTGGAATTTTTAGCATTAATTATTATTAAATTTATTTTATAATGATTAAGTAATTTAATTTTGTGTTTATGAATGAGAATATACTTAGGTCCCTGTTTAATATGTTAATCAATGATAGGTTGAATTATCTACATACCTGAGCAAAGACCATACCAATTGAGTAAAGACCTTAACCCAGTGAGTATTAGTAATTGCCCCATTTTAGATATTAAATTATTTAGTGACAAAGTTTAAATGATATACTTAACAATCATATATTTGATGAGCATGTCAGATTTTATTTGATACTTATTTTAAACTTGAATTTTGGATTAGAGACAAATCAAATATTTGATATAAGATTTTTTCCTATTAGTTAAAATCTTATCTATATAAGGGTTTCTTTTAGCAAAACAATATAACCCTAATTTTACACAACACTCTGAGGCATAGTAAAGAAACTAAGACTGGATCGCCCGATTCAACTCGAAACCCAGTGAATTGGGTACTAATCCAGTTCGGGTGACCATGTCAAATCGGAATGGTGGTGAAGCGAAAAATTTTCGGTTCAACCCGTTTGACCAAGCTAAACTTGTTGAACCACTGATGTGGCCCTACCTTCCATTTTTATTTTCACTTGAATTAAGGAATTGAAGATTTTAGAATGAAATTTTAGTTTTTAGAATCAGATTTTATTTCCTTACCAAAAAAAAAAGAGAAAGATTTTAGTTTAGAAACAATCAATCAAATCAATTTGGCATTAATCAAAATCAACTAATCAAGTCGCAAAACCCAAACTCTCAGCCTCCTCCTCAAGATAACCGCCTCTTCCCACAATCCCATAATCGAAGCCCTTGGCACTGAGAAACGACGCCATTGAAGCCTCTCCGTAACAGAAGCCATCGAAGCTAAGAAATTAAACGAGGAGAAACGCTGACGTCGAAGCCGAGAAAGTAACAGTCGAAGTCCATTATTCATATAATTTGTTAATCTCTAATTTTCCTTCAAATGAAACATTGTTACTTGATATGATAAAGATTGTGCTGCTCCTTTGATAATATTAACCCTCTTTGGCCTATCTAACTCTGATGCTACTCCTTTAATAATTTTGTTTTTCTTAGGCATATCATCGCTGCTCTGTACAGTATTTTTTTGTCTTTCGGCCGATTTCTAAAGGAGTCTAGTTATATAGTATTAGACAATGGTGTACTGTGATCACTGTAGAAGAAATGTTTCTGGAATGCGACTCAATAAAAAATCCTTGTAAGTGTCTTTGCACTTGGACTTTATTTGTGGGATAATAACTGTAGAACTACATACAGCTTGGTGACTACCTTTTTGGTCATTTGTTTTGGGTCTTAGATTGTGTGAACATTGTGGGAAGGTGTTGGAAGATTTGTATCTTTCTCAAGAGGCCACGTTTGTTAAAGATGTAGCTGGGCAGGTATAAAATTTGAGCCTTATTAGCCTAATTCCAGTGATTTTTGTGAGGGATTTGGGTGGAGAACTTAGTTGCTTTTATTTTAGGCAAAAGTTCACATTTTGTCCCAAAACTTTATACGTGCCGTCAACTTCATTCCTAATCTTTTTTTGTTGTCCATTTCGTCCCCAGTATTTCACATTTTTATCAATTTTATCCTTTGCTCTTACTTTGGTCAAATATTAACGACGGAATCTATATGGATAACGATATATAATATAAAATTGATAGAAAAAGAAACTCAAATCCTAACTTAGATTGAAAAACATGATGATACAGTCTATCTTTTAATTTATTAAAAGAATTTAGTCAAAGGATAAAATTGACAGAAATGTGAAAGATTGGAGATGAAATTGACAATAAAAAAAGATTGGGGACGAAATTGACAACAATTATAAAGTTTGGGGACAAAATGGACGCTTTAGCCATTATTTTATTTTGAGTATGTAATAAGAATATACTAAGGTATGGAATTTCTCTAGCACATTATGATGTGTTGTTAGCAATGGAGAACAGTTTGAAATATTACAGTTGGATTTAAAGTTTGATGCTCTGTATTTTAAGTAATCGAAAGCTCTAGTCTGTTTCCTGTAACTTTTTGTTTTATCTGTGGTTTATTGGTTCTTTTTGGTTGGATTAATCGGAAGCTCTTTATTTCATTCATTTTTTTTAATCGGAGGTCTGTAATTGAAACCTCCCTCCCTAGGCAATCCATCCGAAGAAATGCATAAGCATGCATTTTTTAAACATATCTGTTCTATTTGTTTTTTCCTCTAATTTAATGATGGATCCATAAATGTCACCAGGCCTTGTCTCAAATATAAAGGAAAATATATTTTGCATTGACATTGTTATGGAACTACTTCCCGAAATGTATAGACAATAAAACAATCAATAGAAAGTTTTTCAGGAAGATCCTGTTTGATGCCATTAAAGATTATGTTTATTATTATAGAAATGATGAGGAAACCTCTGCCCAAAAGCTGTAGATATAACATGCTGATCTCAATGTTCAATTTAGAAGTTGATGGCCAGACTTATATTTTTTCACTACCAATTAGATCCATATGTGTACTAGTTGTAAACAAATAAATCCATTAAATAAAAGTAGTTATGTTGAGACAGTAGCCAGACTTTCAGTTTTATAATGTGAAATGAATGCCTGCTTCTTTTAGTGTGGACATAGACTGCTTTTGCCAAAACTAGAACTAGATTTAGATTTAATTTATTTTTTTTTACGGTGACATGGCTGGGGAAGCTTTTTTTTTTTTTTAAAAAAAAAATCCTTGTTTTTTTTTTCCATTGTGACTATTAGTTTATGGAGTGTTATTTAAATATGGTCATTCAAGTGTAAAAAGTTACGGAGAGATGTAATTGACAAAGTTTCATTTCGGTCTTGATATTGCTTTTAAGCACTATTCAATTGTTGTAAACTCTATCTGATAATTGATTTGTTTAATTCTACTTTATAGGTTGATTGGTACTTTCATAATGAGGAGGATAAGCATTACAATAAGATTATCTGGGAAGAAATGAATCGTCAATATCAGGTGCACAAAAAATTAATAACATATCATTCATTTCTTTTAACAGCACTGGATAAAGTTCCTTGGTGGTTTTTCTCATTCTATTATTGTGTAAACTCAAAGTGTTGCTTAAGCTTGTTTGTTATTGTTTGTCCCTGGTTTGGTAGTCCTATTTCTTGATTTGTCTTAACTCTTATGGGAAGATTAATGTGTATTGAATCTCATTAAAGTCAGAAATCTTACTGGAGCAAGCAGCGAAGGAAGCAGCAGCAAAGAAAGCCTTTGAGGCAAAAAATTAAGGTCCTGCTCAATCTGCTGCAGAAGCTACTCCCAAAATGTTGATTAATAAGCTATTTATTCAACAATTTACATGAAACTTCTTTGTTGATTTTTTATATTGAACATATTGTCCCGTTTTAATTTCTTTTTTAGGATTCTTTTCCTTCTTTCTGTAGACATTATTTCTTGTCTGAATTTCTCTTATAAACATTTTGGGTCCCAATGAAACAAAACTGACAGGAGATTTCATGTGGGATTTTAATCAAGTTATCAGTATCATTCTGAATTGAAGAATTCCACCTAGTTTTCCAAATGCATTAACTGCATTGACGAAATGACAGCTATAATTTGGATAGTTCATAACGCAGATAGTAAACAAGAAAAGTATCAGGGCTAGTTCAGTTTAGACATATATGGCCAGAATGAATGTTTAACTAGTCAATATGATTGGACTGGGTTTTAAAACATGGTAACCTCTACGGTTACAAAAGATTTCTGGTGAACGCATACCGATAATTGTTACTATTCTCAAACACAATTTAGTGAAATTTGATAATTTTGAATTATAGTTTTCTTCTGTCACATCTTTCATGGGAGAGATTATTTTTATCTTCCTTGTACCATCTTTTATGGAAAAAATTATTATGTATTTATGTTGTCCTTGTAGGTTTCATCTATTGTTTTTAATGTGTTGCTGTGGATTTTTATGAGATTGTAAGGTGCTTATAAAACCAAGATGATTTAGCTTTTCCTGAGTCAAAGCTCTTATTTTTTTTCTCGAGTTTGATGTTATCTATTTATCTGGCACACTTAGCTCAAGTAAGTACTCTGTGTTCCGGTCTATAAATCTAAGGCCCAGTTCGTTTGCGTTCTGATTATAATCTGCTTTGATTATAATCGTAATAATCATGTTCGTTTATGCTTTTTTCTGATCAAATTATAATTATAATTTTTTTATAATCAAACACACTCAATTACACTTATACCCCTATATATATATCTATAATTACCTGATGAACCTGGTTTTGGCCGTAGGGCATTACCTGGTTCGATGAGGCAACTTTGGGTTAGAAGTCACCTGCAAGTCAATGAAAACACAGGGGTGGCCCTGCGATTCACCTCCGATGCTTAAGTCAGTAGAGTGCTTGAGAGAGATAATAATAAGTGCTGGATAGCAATAGTGCGTACCTTTTTCCAGTAGAGGAGCTGTCCTTTTATACTGGTGAAATGAGACCTCTTTGACCTAGATTTGGCCGATTGTGATCCTAACTGATTTGGCCAAATCAGTTGTGATCTTGGTGGAAATCCTAACTGTCCGTTATTCTCGCAGATCTGTTGGTTAAGATATGGGAGTAAGTTGTTATTTCCCGTGAACGCCTGGTTGTTGGCGTCCTCGACCAACGTAGGGCGTTTGGTGCCTTAATCANCATCTAGTGCGTGCATCTCATGCACCGAGGTCATGCTAGTCTTAGTTCATTTTTGTTCCCACAAAAATAATCGACCAGGGACAAGTTAATCATGGATGTTATCATAGTAAACATGCTAATAATATGACAACACATTAATTTATCTTCCATAAATTAATAATATGTTCATAACATATTTAACATAAAATGATTGGCCCTAGGGCACAATCTCCAACACTTAAGTCTGTCCATAGACTGACTTGGGCATAATGTTGATGGCTGCTCCTAGGTCCAACAATGCTCCATTAACTACAGGTTTCCCTATCATGCAAGGAATGGTAAATGAACCAAGGTCCTTACATTTTATAGGCAACTTAGGGTCTAAAAGGGCTGAAATGGTAGGACTTAGTTGAAGTTTCTTTTGGGATGTTTTCTTTTTAGCAACTAAGTTTTTAAGTACCTCGGTGTACCTAGGGACTTCCTAACCAATTCTAATAAAGGAGTGTTCACTTCTAGTTTTCCTATTAAGTCTTCTATCTCCTTATCCTTCTTTTCCTCTAGTTGTTCCTTAGTCATTAAGTGGGAGCTTGGAAATGGTAGTTCCTCTACCTTAGTTTCCAGTTCGTTTACGGCAGGAGTTTCTTCCTTATCTTTTTTGTAGTTGAAACCAAAGAAGAATTGGGCATACCTAGGGTGTTTTTCTATTATGGCTCTAAAGCTTTCATGCCCTTTTACTTTGATATCTATACGTACTTCTTCAGGCTTAAGTTTTTCTAGAGTTTGCACTAAGGTTTCTTGAGTAAGGTTTTGTATGGGCTCGGTTTCTCTAGTAGTAATGGCATGAACTGCCTTAGAATTGCTAGGGGTACTTATGTTGTTTACTAGGGCTTAGAAACTTTGGTCAGTCTCGATTGCTCGAATGACTGTCTGTTCAAGATCCTTATGCTTACTCCTCATAATATCCATCTCTTTAGAAAGAAGATCGATCCTATGCCCCAAATCATCGAATTTCTTCGAAGTTCAAGCTTCGGATTCTTCAAACTTCCTAATGAGGAGTTGAGTGTCAGTTTCGTTTGAAGAAAAGTTTTGTCTTTGAGGAGCTGGGTTATTAAAATTTTAGTTTTGAAAATAATTTCCAGTCCTACATCTATTATCATATCTTCTAGGAAATTGACTAGGGCCTTGTTGATACATGGTCGACACTTCCTCGGGTTGATGGGGGCATTCCCTAGTTTCATGTTGATGCGAATCGCACATGGAACAAGGTGTGGTCATTAGAGCGACCGTTTTGGGTGAAGCCGCTAACTTGGCATTCATCTGCTTGACAGCTATGGCTAGACTGTCCATGTCTAATGCCAATTTCTCCATCATCGGGTCTGACTCATTTGCTACTATTCCCTTGACTGCACGGGTACGTCTTTTTCGGCTTTCTCGCTTGAGGGCGATCTCCTTGATTAAGTCCCATGCGGTCTCGAAATCCAACTTAGTAATGGATTCATTAGACGCGGCATCAATTTGATTAGCTTCGTCGTCTAGGAGTCCACTACAAAAGTACTCCACTATCTGCTCCTCAGTATACTAATGATTAGGACACTTTATTAAAAGGTCCTAGTATCTAGTTAGGTACTCGAGTAATGTTTCGTTATCTCGTTGTTCTATAGCTGAGATTTGTTGTTTAGCGGCTAATGCTTTAGCTTCGGGAAAGTATTTGTCGAGAAAAGATCTCCTAAGATTTTCCCAGGACAGATATGTTGTCCGTTCACAAGTTCCCAAATGAGTGTACCATTCTAGCGCCTTACATTCAAGGGTGAGATGGAATACTTTCCACATAACATCCTCAATACTTGGTGCTAGGGGTTTCATGGTTCAGCAGTGAAGATATAAATTATTTAAATGTGTAAAGAGATTTTCACTAGCCAATCCGTGAAACTTAGGTAGTTCATTGAAAAGTGGTCCTTTGATCTCAAAATCCGTTTGGATTTGAGGGAACACGTTTCTTTGGACCTCATATTGTTCGTTAGATTGGGATGCCTCTCTAATAGATCTTCTCGGTCTAGGACGTCCATTGTATAGACCTTGATTTTGGCGAATTTCTTCGCGTTCTTTATTATCTAACCTACGGTTATTGCCTGAGTTTCCATGTTTACTACTCTTTTACCTTTTTTATGGATCTAAGTGTTTTATCTAACTCTAAATCTAGGGGAACTATAGGCTCTAAAGGTCTCCTAGGCATATACTAGAAAAGAAAATAAAATAATAAAAACTAAATAAACAAGAAAATTAAAACTAGACTAGACTAAAGTAAATCAGATGAAAATTCAAAACAAAACAAAGAATAAAGACTCTAAACAAAAATAACGACTCAAAACAAAAATAAAAACTCAAAACGAAAATAAAGACTTAAAAAATATCACAATTTCTTATTAGGAACTCAAGAAAGAGTTCCCCGACAACGGCGCCGAAACTTGACCGGGCACCCGTCATAAGGTGCCAGGCGAATCAAGTTTAATTATACTTAAGCTTCGCAAGTATAACTATATTTATTAGAATATAGTATAGATGCTCACCCAAGGTCGACTCTCTCGTGGAACTCGATGTGATGAGACTAAGAGAATTGTGATGAAGGTTTGTAGGTTACGAATTTGAGTATTAGGGTTGTCATGATTTAATAAATAATGAGTCAAAACAATACTTGAGATAAAACCCTAGAGATGGACTATCATAGTTCATTCAAGATAGATAACAAATAATCAATGTGCATTTACTGTCACCAAGTCAAATGATGTATTTAAACTTAAACACAATCAATCAAGCAATGGTGAAAAATATAGGATTAGGATAGATCACTCAACCAATAATGGATTATGAGCACTTTGTCAAAGCTCTTCAGGGCAATCTCTATTATTGCCACTTTGGAACAATAAACAAGTATAAAGAATAAAGAATAATCCTAGTTATATTTCTAAGATATATAGAACACTCTTTAGTAAACCAACCATGTAAATAACATGTTAAAAGAGCAATCTTTATTAATCGTAAAAGAGATAGACTCCACGAATACCAACAATTATCCCTTATAAAGTACTGATCTATAAATCTAATGCATAAAACAACTTCAACAATTACCTATGAAGGAGATGATCATACCTCATAAATGCAACATCAACATTTGGACTCTACAATGAAACACAGTGAACTCAAGTCACATCCTTGAGGCATTCCTCAAGTATCTACCTATTTAATTACTCATGCTCTAGGCAGAGAACTATTCTAAAATACTTCTAAACTGTTGTGGAATTGAGTGCTGAAATCGATGCTCTGAGCGTGGAATGACGAGCTCTATTTATAGGCTTGAGTAGTGTGCTTGGTCCGCAAGTCAAGGAAAAGATTTGTGTTGGGGCCGTTGCTTGCGCCGGCGGCCCAACACGGAAGCGCACCGAAATATCTGTGATATTTCGATTATATCTTCGTATCTTGAATCTTAGCAGTCTAAAACATATTTTTAAGCCGCGAAGTTGCGTGTGCCGCGAACTTACAATTTAACCCACTTGTGCTGATAGGATATTAACTCATAGGTGGTTCTTGGAGAGACAATCATGTGATAGATTAATAAGCAATCATAATTGTTGCCTTAGCAAGTGGTTTTCTAAATGAGAGAAGCAGGGTCTCTTAGCTGAGCATGGCTTCTTTACTAGGTAGTAGTGTTAATTAACAATTTTGGTCCTTTATAAATGTTGGTGTGGCTTTGAATTTGAATTTGTGTTTCTGGGAGGTGGAGTAAAGAGTGTGGTTGGGAGAAATGTGGGTTAGAGATTGAGTTTGAGTGGAAAAATATAACAGAAACAGTGATGATATTTAAGAATAGTTTTAAAAAATTGTGTTTAAGAAATAGAGTCAAACTTGTTCGTTATTTTTATTGACATTTATGCCAAACATGTAAAATGTAAAAGACAAAAATTAAACAATAAAAAAGATTTTGAGCCTGTTTGATTCTATTTCTTAAACACAACTTTTTAAAACATTTTTTAAACTTGTTTTTAAAAGCCAATTTTCAGAAAGAAAAAAAAATTTTGATAAACTTATTTAAAAAACTACTTTTAAAAACTGAAAATAAAAAAATTTGTTTGAAAAATTTTTTTTAAAAAACATTTTTAAAATGAAATATAATCAAAAATTCATTTGATTCTATAATATTTAAATTTATTTTATTCCATGCTTACTAAATAATTATTATTAAATTCTAACTATAAATTACTTTCTGAAATTCAAATAATATTAATAATTTTATCTAATAAATAATTAAAAATTAAAATAAGACAACCAATTACGTATAAAATTTCTTTTTGTTTTTCAGATAATAGTTTAAAGTGTTTAAATGAGTACAAAACATGTAAACAAACGTGATTGAGCAACTGACTTCTATATTATGGGATTTTCTATCATGTGCTCTAAGGGCACATGATAAGAGTACATTTATTGTCATTGAAAATATAAAAAGTACTCAAATTTTTATATAACATTAATTGATTGTCTCTTTTCTTTTTTCTTGACAAAAATACCCTTATATTTTCTCTTATTTTGATAAGTTTTTTTAATAAATGTATTTCTTCTTTTATCTTTTCACTTAATATTTTCTTTTTTTACAAACTTTTTATTTTTCTTCCTTCAACTGACAAAAATAAATCAAATTGTCATTTATATATATATATATATATTAAATAAATATTCACAACAAAGTAAACTAAAATGTCATTGTCTTATTCTAACACGTAATTTTGTCAAAACAAAGTATCAAGAGAGCAAAAACTAAATAGAAATATATATCTTTTAAGAAAGTATATAAAAAATGAAGAAATATGAGGATATTATTGTCAAGAAAAAAAAAAGAAGAAGATCATTCAATTAATGCTATACAAAAATATGAGTACTTTTTATGTTGGTCAAAGTCNTCTCTCTCTCTCTCTCTCTCTCTCTTCATTTTCAGACTTTGCCAATTAAGCAAAAACCACCGCAACTCTTCCTTAAAACCCATCGTTTTCGATGACGATATTGCTCTCTGCCAAGCCCACCTTCATCGTCATCGTCACCTTCACCGTTGTCGCCGTCATCTTTGCGTTTACCGTGGGAATTCTTGGCAACACGGGCAACGACACATCCGATTTTTACGCTGAAGCTTATCTGCTGACGTCATGCTGACTCAGAGGCGTGTGTCATCACTTGTGTCGGCGGCACACGTGACGGCACAAGATTTTGTGCTTTTTATTATTTTCTCGTTAATTATAGATGAATCCCCTTTGGTTAGGCCCTGTTTGGATATCTGAAACACTGAACAACTCATTAAGTAGCACCTATTTGTAAAATACAATAAATAAATGCTAAATAATATATTTCATCCACTTTATTATGTCATACCTTGGTGCAGCCCTTAATATATTGATTGGTCTATTTGTAATAAATTATTATTATAAACATGTGAAAAGAAGACCAAATAACATGTCAATATTTGGGCTGATCAGTTTTCTAGTGCCGCATTCTCAATTTCACAACACAAGCACAACCCAAGTCATAAACCCACTAGCAGCTAAACAACGACTCACGGTCTTACCTAGACTTACAGAGAAACTTAAGGACCTGCATTTCCATTCTTCGTAACACAGTTGCTTCAAGTAAATAGTACACTAGTGAGATGATCAGTCTCAATAGCTTAGCATTTAGATATTGCAACTATGGCAACGAGTTATCAGAAAATCTGCAACTATCACCTATCATATCCCTTAAGTTAGGAAGCGCCTAAGTCAACCAGCTACTCTAGTCTCAGCAATGATAAAAACATCCTCATTCAAGGTCATTCTCCCTAGAACTAACACCTCTAAACTACAAGGCCGATCAGAAACATTAGCTCTAACACTAAATGTAACGTCCCTAATTAAATTAAGGACTAAACTTACAATATAAGTAAGAATCCAAGTTACTGGCCTTAAGCGAAAAGGCAAGCAATTAAAATCTTGCCCTACAATTCTACAACTCGAGCTAAAATACTAAAAGCTAACTAGATATACATGATGCTCAGCCTCGGAGCAGCCACACAGAGCCCAAAATAGATGGTAAGAACTAAGAAAACCTAAAAATGCACTACTATAAACATACACTGAATAGGAATTCCCACGGTAGATGAGAATCCTTCAAGCAGAACCACACGAGGCCCTTTGCCCAGTACCCTTCTTTCCTACAACACAAAACTGAGCGAAAAGTAGGAGTGAGAATTCAGGGGAATTCTCAGTAGAATACGAGATCCCACTTAACCACAATCCATAATACAAATTCACAATTTCATCTCAACAATACACATATGATAATATACACATAGCATAAACAGATATAGCATTTACATTCACGAACAAGTATTAACTAAATCATCAAAATAAGGCAAGCAACAGAGTAAGTAACCATGTTTAAGTCCTTCAGCACCCTGATTAACTTCATACCCGATAATAAGTCCATCTGCCCACCATGGAGCCCTTATATCCCCAAAATAATATTGGCCACCACCCGGCCCCTTGTACCCCCAAAAATATTGGCCACCACCCGGCCCTTTATATCTCCAAAAATATTGGCCACCACCCGGGCCCTTATACCCCCATAAATTATATATATGTATATACATATAATTCAATCACAGTCATCCACATTAGTATCAAGTACATTCACAAGTGCACTAGGCATCAATGAGTATTCCAATGGAATCATGTTTAAAGCATGTACCTAGCTCGACGACTCGTCGTAGTATATTTGTTTGTCTTCAGTGTTTTTGTTTTAGTGGGGAATTAAATAAAGAGTAGTAGGGAGTAGATTGAATGCAAAATAATTAATTAATAAGAGAGAGATAGAGAAGTTGTATTTTTTTGACAAATTCAATTAAAATCTTAATTTATTTTTTGTTCTTACGTTTTGATCCTATTATATAAAGAAAAGGACCTTAATATAAGAAAGTAAAATTTTGGAGGGATGGAAGTTTATTTTTCCTTTTTATTTAATGGTTAAATGGATGGAAAACGTTTGAGGGACCAACTGTGCCAAGTTTTAGAAAATTGAGGGAGTTTGGCCATTTTATTTTAAATTTTTACTCTAAAAAATATTATTAAAATAATTGAAAAAATAGAGGAAAGAATACCAATATATAAAAAATTATATATTTTGATGACTCAAGTATTGACTTATTGAGTTGGTATAATTTCAAGGACTAAAATTATTTTTTAAGTGAATATAAATTATATATATAATATAATATAATATAATATAAGAGAGAGAGAGAGGGAGGTGTGAGTAAGAAAAAATAATAATAAGAAAAGATGAATCGAGAGACAAAGTTGTAAGAGTAATAAATTTATATTTTAATATGCAATTTACAAATATACCCTTTAAGTATTTTATTATTTTATAGTAAGAAGTAGGTAATTATAGGTAGTTGAGTAGGAATATGTTAGTAATTTGAGAAGATAAATGAAAGATAAAAGAGAGATAAAGGAGAAAAATAAAGGAAGGAAAGATAACTGTGAAACAAACAAGATTTTTTACTATAGCTCTAATATTAAAGGAGTATTGAGAAATAAATGAAAGATAAAGAAACTTAAAAGGCAAATCCAAACGCACCCTTAACTATCATAACGTGGTGCCCATAACACTAAATCTTGCCCAAGTCTAATACCATACTCTACACACTTTCTACCACTTATTAAGCCACATACATTGCAAAACTTCATCTTTTATTAAGACATAACTTGATAACCAATATGTACTTATAGTCTCATTTCATATATTTGCATAACGAATCTTCTCCTTGGAGACGCTAGCAAGCAAGATTAAATTATGCTTTAAAAGTAGGTCACTTGTTTTACAGTTAAAAAAAAAAAAAAACAGAGTTGGTGATATCTCTCTTGTTTAAAGTTCGACTGTGACAAGTTTAGAACTGTGTTATTTGTGATGAGTCATTTTTTTATCCAATTGAAACTGTCAACAAATGAAGTTAAATCAGACCCAAAATGATTTTGGATCCAAAAAGTGAAAAACAATGAAGAACCACTTTCTTACTCGATTTGATCTCATTTATTGACGAACCCAACTGGGTAGAATAAAACTCATCAAAAGTAACTTGTATCCCCAAACTCATCACAATAAGATTTGAAACGAGAGATATATTATCAACTTCACTCGTTTGATTATGAAAAGAACACCCACTTTTGGAGCCCAATTTGATTTTGTTTGTTGACGGCTTCAACTAGACAAAAAAAAAAAGACTTGTTAAGAGTAACAAATAACTCTGCAACTCTGAACTTATCACAATTAGACTAAAAACGAGAGATATAAATACATTCAGTCATTGGGTACAAGTGAATTTTTTAAAAAATATATGGAAGCAAAATCGCAAGGAAAAAACAAGATAAAGAGCTAGATTACAACTTATTCCGAAGAAAAAAAAGACCAAAATGACACTTTAGCCTATAAATTATAATTATGTTTATGAAAATGATATTGTTTGAGCAAGCGACACAGTTAAACTTCTATTATTGAACCTGTCTAAGAATAGGAAATCTTATCTACTAGAATACATATATGAAAGGAAAAAATTTGAACATGGGCTCTTTATTTGTTCAATGCTCACCAGAGTATATCAAAAACATTAGTTCTCAATCTTAAATGGTACTCCTCTAATCAGAGTAAGAGAAAAAAAAAATGCCGTTTGAATATGAACACCCCATAACTATAAATGCTCAAAAGCTAATTCAACCGGTGAAAGTTCTATCCTTTTGACATAATATACAAATTAAAACAAAGTGGGCAATAGCTTCCAAGCTTGGCTTGGAATCACTGAAGTTTGCGCATATAGGATTCATGCGCTGCCATTAGACTGTGTAAGCTGATTGGATCATATTGTAGTCTAAATTTTTAAGTCTCATTACAGATTCTACCTGTCCCCTCAGAGTATGTAACTCTCCCAGCCTGCAAAGTTTAGAGCATTCTTTTTAAATTCCAAATCACAAATGAATTGAAAAGGGCAGGGTGGTAGTGACACCCAAAAAAGAGAAAAAGAAAAAGAAAAATCTGAACCATATTAATGCAAAGTGAGAAACTAGAAATTAGAAAGGTTTGTTTGGTTAGAAAATATAAAGTGAATCAAACTAGTCACAGCATATATATATCTCAATGGGATTGCTTTAGATGTTAAGATGCTTATTTTAGGACTAACTTGCTCTACATATCTTAATTTAGATAAGCAGTTAAGGAGCTGTTTAATTCCGTTCTTCAATTTTTTTTTTTAAAATAAAAAAACTTGTTTGATTACTTAACTTTTTAAAACAATTTTTAAAAAGCAAAAGAACATAAAGTGAAGAAACATGGGGAAAGTTGATTTTCATTAATGATATTATAGTAATTTAATGTAAATTTAATTAGAATTTATTTTTAAAATATATATTTTTAATTCTTTATTTTCAAAACAGTTTTTAAAATAATTTTGTCAGCAGATTTTCTTTTCTTTTTATCTTCAAAAGCATATATTTAAAATCAAGTTTAAATCTTGTTTTGAAATACACAAAATTAGAAATAGAATCAAACAGGCCTTAAGGTACCTGGCTATCTCAGCACGTCGCTTGGCTTGTTCAGCAATCAACGACGATCGCCTTGCTGCGGCTTCCAAGTTTACGGCAGTCAGCCCTTGTAGGGTTCTCTGAGAAATAACCCACTTTGCAGCCCTATCTTCCATCCCATAGTCTTTCTTAGTAGTAAAAGCAGTCTGTTGCAATAGAGAAGCACAATGAGTCAACAAGCTAAGTCTTAACTTATTGAAATGAAAACTGTATGATCCAAAAGAAAAAATTCTGCACTGACCTTTCTATCAAATACGAGATTCCAGGCTTCTCCACTTAAGGCATAACGCACTATGAACTTGATGATGTCCAAAGGTATATAGAAGATTAAGCTGTATAACCATATTACACCAGCCCAACCCCATCCAATCCCTCTGATATAAGCAAAGCTGATATGGGCATAAACAGCTAGTAAGGTTGCCACCTGGTCATTACATAAACAAAAATCAGTAATCACATAATCAATTCAGAAACAATATTCTTGATTGATTTTCTTTTTATCAATTTATTGCAAGTTGTCAAGAGGAGCAGCAATGATTAAAATACTAACACTATTTAAACTCAATCTTAAGCTATGAAGTGAAGACTTCCCCATGATTGGTTTTAGGTTGAATTACTCTGTCGATCTCCAAATTTTTAATTTAGTTCCCAAAGTTTAAAAGTTTTTCATTGAATCCCTGTAGTTTTGATTTATTTTTCATGTGGTCCATGTTGTTAAAACTCTATTAGTCTGCCACTAAATTTTGTTGACATGGCGAAAACCATGTCATCTTGACACTCAGATATTACATGATTGATGCTAAAAAAAGGTGGTAAAAGTAGATGAAAGGAAATCTACTCATGTGTGGTATAGTGACTTAGGTGCGTTGGTATGAATTATGCATAGTCAAAATAGTGAAATACCAACCTGTCACATGGTTGGTCATATTGGTAAAATTTAATGACACGCTCTTGAAGGTTAAACAAGAAGGACTAAATTAAAAGCTTCATAAATATACGGACTCAATTACAAAATTAAACCATAGGATTTGAATGGAACTCAGCACTCAGGGGACCAACAAAATCTTTGGTTTTGTTAATATTTTTTGATTTTTTAAATAAGAAAATAGGGAATAACAGTGAAAAAAATATCAGAAGAATGAATTCTGATTTTATCAACTACTGAAGCTTTACATATATAATATTTGAAGCAGTGAAAATCTGAAATATTTAAAATATTTGAAATCCCTAACAACTAGGAACTAATAGATAAGATAAATTTAAAAATCCCTAAAAAACTACTAATAGATAACATTATAAATTCAAAAATTCCAAGTGGATTTTATGCAATCCTAAGGCATATTATTTTTTTATTTATCTTTAACAGTATCTCTAACAGAAGGAAGGAATAAAAATGTTTGTCAATCCAATGTTGAAGTTCAAACATTTTTTTTAAGATTAAGTAACTTACCAGTTGAGCAATTACAAAGGCACACATCAATAGAACTCCAGGCCTCTCCAGAAAAGACCAGCTTTGACTACGAGTAACGAAAATTAAAGCCTGGCTTATGATGCTAACTTGAAGGTAAATAGCAGATGAAACTTTCTCACTGTCGCTGGATATGGAGGTTACATGGAAGTGGGTCTGCATAAAAATATTATTCAGCTTATGTATATTTGTTGAGTAAATATATGGACCAAATGAGAGCAATTTTGAGTGTTGAAGAAAAAAGGGAAAATTAATCATTTGGTCCCTATACTCGAGTTTTTAATTTAGTCCCTACAGTTTTATTTCTTATAATCAGTCCCTATACTTTGTAAATCTTTAAAATTTAATTATTGATACTTTATTATGTAATATTATAATATTTTTAAAAGGTCTTGTAAAAGAAATAAATACAATATTAATTCATTAATCATTATATAGTAATATTAATACTAACAAGAATACTATTAAAGTTTTAAAAATTTAATATTTGACTTTTATATCATTATTGGTTATTTTAGTTAGTTCTAAATAAACATTTATGTGACAAATTTAAGTAGGAAGGATTAGAACCTAAACATTTACAAAATATAAGGACTTGATTAAAGAAAAAAACTATAGGGACTAAATTAAAAACTTAGATAAAGTATACAGACCAAATGATTAATTTTCCCAAGAGAAAAAGAGCAAAGTTTTGTACCTCAAAGAAAGTTGTTCTGACTATTGTCCAGTAGAATAAGACAGTGATTAATGCAAGATATGTGCCAATGACTATTCCTGTTGCAAATATCTCAGGCAGCTTCCAACTATCTGGTATGGGCGATGGCCTTACTCGATCTTTAGATATGGTCATGATAGTTCCTGATTACAAAGTTAATAATATCAGAGAAGATCATTGACATACACTAAAAGTCTAAAACTGAAGATGAACAGCAAGATTGACATCCTAGATTCTGGATAATAAGGAATAACTATTGTAGAGAATAGTAGTCTCTGTCCTTCAACATTCCTAATTTTCTTATTATAATTAGTCTATGACTTCTACTTTCTATTTAGCCAAGATTTTTTTTCTTAAAAAATCAATGATCAGTACATGATACCATATAAGATGTTCAACCAAGTTATACTCAAACTGGAGTTAAAAGAATAGTTGCTTCTGCATAACACACTACCTTTTCCCATGCAGAATATTTATTTCCTGAAAAGTGTTTAAGATGAACAAACATTTCCATATAAACATCGATTGTAATACCAAAAAATATATACCTATTTGATGGGAGTGGGTGACATCAGTTTGGTGGTTGAATATTATAGAAATATATTTTTTTTGAAGAATCTAATCAGAATGAGCAAACAGTGGAATGGAGACTATAAAACCAAGGAAAACATATTGTTTGTCTTTTGATTTTTCTCATAATTTGGAAATGAACTAATGATGATAGTCCTTACTTTACCTTCCCATTTACACATAAACCAGTGGCTAAAAGTTCCATCAATCATCAAGCATGCATAAGCAAGGAAAGCTGAAAATATTACATGGTTGTTTCCATATTTCTAATCATGAAAGGAAAAAAAATGCAGGGCATGACCAATTACCATCATTCAGTATTGCTATGATCAGGACCATGAAAGGTGGAAAATCATACTCCCAAATCAATGCCAGGAGCACAAAACCAAGCTGCAAGAGGATTTTGTTTGTAAATCATATGAAAGTTAAAAAACTATATTCAAAGAAAAAGAACCATAAGAATAAAAATAGGAGCAATGAACTCATCTTACCACTATTCTTATGGTTATGGAGACTGCATATATCTGCATGCATGTGAGCCATCAGTTTCATATAATTATTACAGCAAACAACAAAGACAAACAATTTTAAGAAATTTTACTCAGATTGCAAGTCATTCCATTTCTAATAACCGTTGGTCAGAAGAATCTAGATTTAATTGATGTTAGTTTTCAGATTGATTACATTCTAGTCTGCATAGTTTCTAACTTGAGGTTATATAATATAAATGAAATATTGATCGGCTATGCAGGGGAAAAAGATTTTCAGACTCAACTGTATAATTTTTCATTCTTTGAAATATAGCTCGGCTAGTTAACACAGCGCTGACAATCACACTTAAGCCAGGTTCAGTTAAGACTAGATCAGCAGCACTTCTTGCGGCATCTGTAGAATCTGACACAGCAATTCCAATATCTGCTTTCTTTAAAGCAGGTGCATCATTTACACCATCTCCAGTCATGCCAACCACATGCTTCTTTTCTTGTAAGATTTTCACAATTTCATACTTATGTTCTGAAAGTAGAGCAATGATAAAATAATCAATGCAAAGTCTGGTGATTTTGCAGTATATATGAGCAATATCTGTAAAAACATATACATATAATTCATGTAAATGTGTGATCTGGACAACAGAACTGGTGTTAAACACCTCCAGACCAGGATTCTTCCCACGTTTTGGTCATATAACTTCTTATTTGAATGAACAATATGGTTCACTTGTTTGTGTAATTCATTGCAGTTCTGTCAATTTATTCATATGAATCATATCTTTAGTGTACAGTAGAAGCTTAAAGATGATAGCAACCTAGACCAATTTCGAGTATATACTGAGAGATCATCACTTTGAGCAAATATGACACAAAAGCCAAGTCAAGCTGTTCAAGTTCTCTGAGATGTTGACTCCAAAGCATACTTAAAAGTTTGTACTACTTTGTAGTCTTTTACCATTTTGAAGGGAAACTATGAAAGGAAACAAGAACAAAAAAATGTGATCCAAGACAAACAACTGTTAATATATCCTTTTTTCTGCGAATATCAGATCCACATACCAGGAAATACACCAGCAAAGCCATCTGCCTTTTCAATCAACTCATCTACTGGGAGTGCTTCATTTTCATCTTTGTCACGACCCAGCAATGATGAAGAAGGGTACATGTTTGTACCCATACCAAGTCTACGGCCTGTCTCTTTTGCAATGGCCAACTGATCACCTGCAATGTGATGGCAACAGACTCATTTCTTACAGACTCTTCAATTATCCAGAATGAAAAGCAAACACAATTTTTTGACATATTTAATCACTATATCAGCATATTCTTATGTTCTGAGACAAGCATCGCGTCACTTGTAAATTCACTTAACTTTGAGAAGAATTTAAATAAACAAATTTATTTCTGAAAAAAAAATATTAATAGGTAGTTATTGATGAGAGTTGTTGATACAAAGCTATGCACCACACCTTAGCTTATTTTTTATTTTATAATGTAATTGATGTGTGTGTACTGTTGTTTGAACTTTGATTGTGTAGTAGTAGGTATTGTTATCAGTTTTAGTTAAGGGTGCACATCGCCTAAGTTAGGGAGGTTTGGTAGAAGAAACTTTCTTACTTTTGTACTCATATATATATGTTTGTTGAAGTAAGGAGTAAGTTAACCCTTATATGCATTTCATACGTCCATTTCCTTATACTATTTTCTTCTTCTTCCTATATATTCAGAAAATTTTCTATGAGTGATATCAGAGCCCACTTGATCTTTGGGGACTGAGAGAAAACAAGCAAGAGAACATCATTAAAAAACCAAACACTTTTGAAACTTTGTGTGGTTGTTGTGATGGCCACTGGCAGCAACTTCTTTGCTCCTTCTCCGCCAATCTTCACTGGTGAAAACTATCATGTATGGTCAGTGAAGATGGATGCTTATCTAAGGGGTCTGCTACTATGGGAAGCTGCTGAAACAGATTTTGAGACTGAGATGCCAGCAAATCCTAACTTGAATCAAGCAAGGCTTCTAGGTGAGAGTTTCCAGAAAGAAGAGTGGTGGAGACTGGATAAAGTTATTGTGACTTTCCCTGAGAGGTTTGTAGTCAAAATCTCCTCACTTGAAGATGCTTGGGATCTAACTCAGCTATCTCTCACTGAGCTTGTAAGTGCTTTACAAGCTGTTGAACGAAGGAAGGCTTTTAGAGAAGCGGAAAGTTCAATCAAAAGTACACTTGCTGCATTTCAAAAGGCAAAAGTGCAACTTTTCCTAAGTCAGGGAGGCTAGGTAGAAGAAACTTTCTTATATTTTACTCATATCTTATATTATATGGCTCCACCCCTTTCTGGTCGTCTATGTTTAAAACTATAGTCTATGAAATTAAAAATAAGAGAAAATTTACTATTTAGTCTCTCTTTCTTTACTAAGTTAACAATTTAGTCTCTTATTTATTTTACATACATATTTGCGTGCCCGTTAGGGCACGCAAAGCCCCTAGTATATTGTATATGTGTGTGTGTGTGCGCACGCATGTGTGTTTGTTTGTTGAGGTAATGAGTAAGTTAACACCCTTAAATGCATTTCATATGTCCATTTCCTTCCCGTTTTTTTTATTCTTCCTCTATATTCAGAAAATTTTCTATCAGTTATCTACTAAATATATGATAAAACTAGGTGGGATACTACTGTCATCTTGAACATCGAGAAAAACTGCAAATATAACCCTTTAACTATGGGTTGTTGGAAAATACCACCAACTCAAAATTGGAAAACACACTCTAAATTATCATCCTCTAGATTTGGATCCTTCTGTTAGTTGCTAGTTACATTAATCTTCAACAAAATCAGGGTTTCTATTTGGGAAAGGGATTTAGGATGAGGCATCTCATTTTTGTGTACCATTACTTAGTTGTAGACCAATATGAGCATGTAACATAAATAAAATATTTTCACTGACATTTCAATCAACAATGTTTATTGGGACCTAACAGAAGGATCTAAATCGCAAAGGGTGATAGTTTAGGGGGTATTCTCCAATTTGGAAAGTTGAGGTGGGTGTTTGCAAATAACCCAAAGTTGAAGAGGAACTTTTTGCACTTTCCCTTTCTTAAATTAAGGTAAACAGATCTGAGGCCCAGACGAATGATTACATGGACACTTATTTTGGTTTCTTCATCCGGTGTTCACAGTGGTATTGTCACAAATTCGGTTCCTTAATTATGCATGTTGATATGTTAAGATGAAACCTAAAAAATTAAATAGAAGATTTCCTTCACTAGTCCTAGGTTACGATTTACTGGCATGATAATAGTTGGCATAATAAGTAATGAAACAAAAGACACAAAGTAAAACAATACTTCTTTTAGCACAGAAATGAAGTGCATTCTACATTGCCAGAAATTGTATTGCATTAAGTATACCTTCCTTATAAAATTAATAAAGCTTCAAGTTTACCTGTAATCATCTTGACACAGACTCCAAGATTAAGCGCTCTACGTATAGTCTCAGCACTATCATGTCGTGGAGGATCAAATAATGGTAACAAACCACAAAATGTCCAAGGACCTCCAGGACTATCCTTAGATTTTTCAGGAATTTCCTAGAAAGGTTATTACATAACTAATCTCAGTATGATACTTTAATGATTGTGTTTAAAAAATTGATATCCTTTTGCTCCGTTTCAGATAGGAAAGTAAAATTAAAGGATAAGCAAGCTGCTATTACCTGATATGCAACTCCAAGAGAGCGCAAGCCCCTTTCAGCAAACTTGTCAATGATTGCATGCACTTTTCCTGCTATTTCGTCTTTCTCTTGGCACATATTTAGAATCTGATATTCAGGAAAAAAATACTTAAGTTATTTTTTTAAAGAGCGAAGAAGACAGATCAATATTTCTTAATATTAGTAATAACTTAAGTTATCTAATATGAAAAAAACTTAAACTCTTCTATCCAGTAATCTGAAATTCTGGATGCTTCTATTTGTGAATATTTGTATATTTATTAAATAAAAGATACATTATGTGTTCTTTGAGGAACATTTTTCTCTAGTAGCATTAGATGTAAAGTAGAGCACGGAAAATCAGGCAAAAAGGAAGTATTATACAATCAGTATCTTCCATACATTTGCATACCTGTTCAGGAGCTCCTTTGCTGGCCCTATACCATTTTCCATCAGAATCAATATATGTAATTGCAGTACGTTTATCTACTGGATTGAAAGGTAGAAAATGAACTTCAGTTATGTTTGCACGTGCCTGCAAAAAAGAAAAAATAAAGGAGAAATCATTCTTTTCTTAAGCATCTCCCAGTAGAAAATTAGGGTTGAAAATTATCAGAATCCACAAAGGGTATCCTTAAATTCTACCTCCTTTGGATCAGCTAGCATATTAACAATGGCAGCGTCAATGGCATCCTGGTTCTCCAGTCTAGCTGCTCTAGCTGCTAGGAGGACAACCTTATCTTTTTCCAAACTTCTGTCAAAGACCTGTTTAATATGTAAATCAGTCACGTGAAACTCTCTAATTTATTACAAAGCTTGAAATAAGACAGAATAAATTGAAAACATGATCCGGCATTTATAGAACTTCTGCAGCTTCAAAAGAGGTCTTCCTGGAAGAACTTAGCAGTAAATTAAAAGTTATTAAAATTCATGCTGAATTCTGTGCAGATGTTCTACTTAAAGTACAAAAACTTCTTGCTCTCAGCAACAACACAGAAACATTAGTCTTGTGCACCTCGATAAGACTTCGATCAACAGTGAGGCGATTAAGGGTAAGAGTTCCAGTTTTGTCGCTGCATAAGACATCCATGCCTGCCATTTCTTCAATTGCTGTCATTCTTTTAGTGATGGCTCCCTGACAAAGAAAAGAAGCAACGATTGAAGAAAACGGAATCAGTATATAGACTGGATTAATTGATGTAAATTTTAAGAAAATCATATGATGTTTTGTGGTAGCCTTCAATCACAAGGACAAAAGCTTGACTTCATCTCATTCATTTGGATCAAAATGAGAAAAAAGTTGGGGAAGAATGAATTTGGCACATACTGGCTAATATCTAAACTCTAAAGGTTAAACTGTCCCCAGAGACCCACTCTACTTTTAGTTAGGTCCCTATAATTTACATGTTTGTAATTAGGTCATTGTCATTTAACCTCTAAGTTTAGTGAGAGAAACCAACTTAAAAAATTTTAAAACTAGAGGAGCTCAAGTACAAACTTTCAAAACTGTAGGAATCAAATTAAAATTGAGTATAACTCTGGGGACTATTGCCTAATTTAATCATCAATAAAAGCTGCACCTGCTGTGAGAGTCGATGAGAGCCAATTGCAAGTGTCACAGATAACACTGTTGGCATGGCAATAGGTATTCCTCCAATTAAGAGAACAAGTAGGTTGTTGATTCCATCCCTATAAGAACGATGCTGTATAGGGAACATCACAATGATTTCAAGAACCATTCCTACAGCTATAGAGCAGATGCAGAAGTTCCCAATCGCAGTAAGAACCTGCAGAAAACAATCAATAAAACAGGCTGTGGTGTTGAAATTTGAACAATTGAAAATATTCAATAAGGAAAGTCCACAATTAAGAAAGGAACATTTTGAACCTTATTTTTCCAACCCTATCATGAGATAAATGATGGACACAAGAAAATTCAAACCTGGTGTTTTGTTTATCAGTATAACATGTACATGCACAAGGCGTTTAGATCTTAAATTGAGAACATTCTGGTCCTTATATGCATAATCCATAACAATAAATATCTAGCTTATAAGACAAAATAACTTCCCAGCAACATGGCTCTGAAACTATCCAATTTTGAGTTGCCTGTGATCTAAAATGGTGATTTGTTTAGAACATTCTGAAATCATGTTAAACTATGGTTAACAATGCTTACAGATAATGTCATAGACAAACTTCAAAATCAGATCTGCATATGCCATACTCATCAATCATTATTTTAGCTCAAATTCTAACCCTCAAGTTCAGCTCAGGTAGTATTCTACCAGCTCAATCTTTGTTTATAAACAAGCTATTGTTTCAGCTCACGCTATGTTGGGATATCATATCATACAATAAGAAAGTATTGTTCTTATGCTTTTGAACTAAGATAAATTCAAATTTTCAACAGCTATATTGAAAACTTGCACCTGAGATTGTCACACTGCATTGGAATATGAAAAACCAGAAGAGGATCACAGGAAGAGACCCTAATCAGTAGGAATAATAATGGAGAGTATAAATCATTCTTTTAAATTACTTTTTGCTGCTACCTCAGGTTGCCAAACAAGCCATAGTTTGCATTTTTACAATTTTTTGTTACAGTGTTTCTTATAAAATTTTCCCATAAAAACACATGTAGAAAAACCTTATTGGAATTCCCAAGAAAATGGTCCTAAATATCCTCTTGTCATGTTTCTATAAGCAAACTAACAAACACATTACAAAAGTGCACCTAAGTTTTGCTCACAAAATCCTTACAAACAGTTATTCAACCTAACTTATAGCTTCTTGTTAACATCTTGGCTTGGTTTTATACCTCATAAACTGAACCAAAAAAGAAAATGCTGCAAGTTTTAGAAAGTCACCTTCTGAAAATGTCCAACAACTATGGTACTGTCAACCAAGTGAGCTGCCTTTCCAAAAAAGGAGTTAACCCCTGTGGCTATCACTATAGCTTCTATCTCACCATGCTTACATGTTGAACCAGAAAAGACTTCATCACCCATCTTCTTGGTGACAGGCAGAGATTCTCCAGTAAGGGCTGACTGCACAGAAAAATGTTGTCATAAACTAAGACACCATATGAGCTCCATCTTGACCAATTATAAATGTGACTAGAATATAAGTAATGAAACCAATAAATGACTATAACTATTAACAAATCATTAATGTTTTTCATTCTAAGCTTTTCAGACACTTGCCTGGTCAATTTTTAGTGGGTCTCCTTCAAGCAGGCGAGCATCAGCTGGAATGATATCTCCTAGCTTTATGCTGATTATGTCTCCAGGTACTAAGATAGCTGCATCTTGCTCTTGCCACTGGCCATCTCTAAGAACCTGGATAATTTGATAAAAAATAATTCCTTTAGTTAAATGCAAGGATATTTCAGATAACTCTGAAAGATGTACGAATTTAACATCCTATGAAGAATGGAAGAGTTATTGTACATGGGGAACCAAAGAAACCCCTTCCCAAATATGAAGATCAACACTTTTAAGGTGATTTGGTTATTATTTAAGGCATAAGTAGGAAAATTTCTAAAATATGAAGATCATCAACACAGAGAGAGAGGCATACCCTTGTTTTAGGAGCTAAACGAGCCATCAATGCTGCTGCAGCGTTCCCAGCATTATTTTCTTCTATAAAACTAATTGTTGAGTTTATTATCAGCAGGCATATAATCCCTACAAAGTCTTGCCAATCAGGACCCTCCCCCTGAAAATATGACTCCAAATTAAGGTAATAAGGAATCGAATAGCAAGAAGTAACATGTGGATAAAAAGATAGGAGAATAAAGGATAAAATCCTTGAAGAACATAAAGTACACAAGAAAATACCTTTTACCCCCTCCACCTCCCCTTCCCCCTATTAATCAGGATTCAGGGGTTATTTACAACTTCAGTACATGAACTTTAAAAATATAACAAATACCCCTTCTGTTATTTAGGGAACAAAAAAAAAACTGAAAAAGTTATCTCTATGTCTCACTTAATGTAGCAGTGTTTTGTGCTATTTTCAAATAAGAGGGGGCATTCTGCTAAATTTTAAAGTTGTAACTAAGTCTTCTTTTGAGGAGGTAAAATGTAATTTCTATTAAATTATAGTTTCTACTCACTCCGCCATTAGCAAGGGCAATTGCCATAATTGCTGCAGCTTCCATAACCCATGACAGAGGATTCCACATAAAGCCCAGAAATTTCAAAAACTTATTCTCCTGCATCAACAGTTGCAAAAATGCTAAATAAAAATTTCAAACTATTGCCTCCTTCTAATAACATAACCCTGAAGAATATAGGACAGGCAACAGATGAAGCACTATAAAGCAATATTAAATTACCATGGTGATTTACATTGTTGTATATGAATAAGATGCTCAAATTTCTCATTGGGTAGTCAACTTTTTCTAGCTTTAAATCCTATATGACAAAGTTGTGCTATTCAGATAATTTCATGAAGAATATTCTTACTGTTTTCTCTTCAAGCTTATTGGGACCAAAAATATGAAGACGAGCTTCAGCATCTTCTGATGAAAGTCCACTTCGTGATGTTCTTAATTGTTCAAACACTTCTTCCAATGGGATGCGTGCCTGACAACAATCAATTGGAAGGGCTAATATCAGTACAGATTAAATTTGAAATTGCAATGACCAAGATATATTTTGGGTAATCAATCCCACCATTTGGTGGAGAACTTACTAAATCAATACCCTCCCGGTTGAAATTTTCCGGATCAAGCAACGGTTTATCCAGTTCCTCAGTCATGTTTTGCTGCAGATCACATTGTTAAAAATTACTCAGTTATATATATTAAGGGAGTCTTGTGCAGTTGTGCATATTATCTGCCATGCTCACAACTTCAATAAATATGTAGAATATAAACCATCTAAATTATGTAAAAGCATGCACAAGGTGTGCTATTTTCTTCAATGAAGAAAGCACCCATTGAGATGGAATAGAGAGGATAACTACTATAAGATTTCCAATTAGTAATGCATATTTCAAAGTTAATAGAAGTTCCTAATTATTAGTCCGAAAAAATCATTGGTAATTACATTCTAGAGCAGTTAAATATTCAAAAGGCAAAGAAACATTGCCATGTTTTACAAATTCCTAGAACTAAACTTCACAAAACAAACACTGTCTTTTTCGCTGATTGTTTGGTTAAACCTATTTTGAATTTTCATGAAGGGATTATGACGGAAGCAGAGCATCTCTCTTTTACTATCATTAGTACCTTCTACTGAAATCCAGTCAGAAAATAAGCCTATTGAAATTGAACAACTGAGCTGGCCCAGAACTGAAACAATATATCTATATATATATATATGGATTTGATAAAATTTTCTATGCCATCCAGACAAATTCATAAGTAAAGTAAACTATGGCCACATATGTAAGCCTTTCCAGTTTCCACAGTTCTCACTACATAGTATACTCATATATTTACAAGTGAACTCATAGTTGGCTTAATGCACTTTTCTTTTTTAATCTACATTACCCATGTTAGTCCAAACACTGACATCTATATATACCATCACACCCAGAAACCAAAAAGCAATGCCTTAATCACTTCATCTAATGTAGTTGCCCATGACAAAATACAGACCCAAAAAGCCAAAATGCAATGAATTGGAACAGTAAGCCATGAAATACTAACCTCGAGGGAAAATGAAAAATACCCTAATGACCAGAAAAAGCGGGAAAAATCAGGTCCCTCTCGAACAAATAAGCATAGTAGAGGTAGTGAGATGGAGGGTTATGAATAAAAAGGGATAAGATTAGGCTCATAGCTAACCGATTTGGTGATAGCTGACTGTTTATTCCTACCAGTCTTGGAAGATTCGATGATTGAAATTGAAATTGAAACATCCTTGGATGTCCCAACTTGGGTCGAGTCATCTGACAAAGATTTTTAATTCGATTTGGCGAAAAGAGGGCCATTGAAATGGGAAGAAGAAAGAAAGGCCGTTGGCTTCAACCACCTTTCAACTTTCAAGACTCGCTTCCTAAACCTAACGTTCTTCTCCCTCCAAGATTTATTTTTTCTGTTTGCCGCAGTCCCTTAATGAGACAATGACATTGCTCGCTCGCGCTCCAAAAGTTTGAAACCTTAATTTATTTAGGCTAAAGTGCACTTTTGGTCCCGTAACTTTTGCAAAGGTTTCAATTTGGTCTCATAACTTTTTTTTGTTGCAATTTTGGTTCCATAACTTTGGAAAATGTCTCAATTTGGTCCCATAACTTTTTTTGTTGCGATTTTGGTCCATAACTTTTGAAAACGTCTCATCGTTGGTCCCAATACTGATTTGGGTGAAGTTTTGGGACGGATGGAAATCAGTTTGGGACCAACGGTGAGACGTTTTCAAAAGTTATGGGACCAAATAATGCTGATGTGGCGCAATTTACCCAGTTGGCACGGATCAATTTGTCAACACATGAATTTTCTTTTTTTTTTAGTAATAATGCTGATGTGGCGCAATTTACCCAGTTGGCAGTTTTTTTTCAGTTAAACCCGTGCTAACGTGGCAGTTAACGTGCCACTCACGTTTTTCGGAACGTCAGGTTGAGCCACGTGTGAATAATATTTTTTTTATTTATTTTAGTTAGTGGATACTAGATATTAAGTACTCGATATATTCAATTTATAAAAAAAGATATCTTATCATAAATTGTTAATCAAACTAAATCAACCAATTTTAACAATTTAGTTTCATATCTTTGGGTCAAGTCCCAATTTGGTCCCATATCTTTTTTTGTTGCAGATTTAGTCATATATCTTTGAGTTAATTGCATAATTGATCATATATCTTTGGGTCAGGTTTAGAAATGGACACATATCTTCACAAAAGGATCAACTAATGGTATATAATTTTACAAAGACATGAGACTAATTCTTCAACTTCACTAAAAAATAATATGGGACAAAATTTATATTTTGACCTATTTTTTTTAAATCAACCCACTCATTACTCAGTTTTGTTCGATTTGAAAACTTCAATAAATAGTTTATTTATTTTTTAAAAAAAAAAATAACTTAGAATTTAAAATAAATTTGAAAATAGCTTTTTATTTTTTAATAAAATATATCAAAATTTTAAATATTTTATTGATTAATGTTAAATTTTTATTATTTGTTAATAAATAAATACTATTTTAAATTTTATCAACATTATTATAATATAAATTTCAATATATTTATATTATAATACTATATATATAGGTATCCGTATGTAAAAATGGGGGAGGGGTAGTTTGGTGGGGTAGGTGGGGAAGAGGAACCTTGATCACCTATAGTGTCATTTTGGTGTAGTGCCTCTATAGTGTGTTGTTTTATCGATTAGAAACATCCAAACTTTCTTATTGTGACACATCACCATATCTCTTTTTTTTTGGTATAATATGTCTTTGTTGTTAACCTTAATATATTTTTTGAGTTTAAAATATTTAAATTCTAAAAATTAATATTTTCATTTACACAGTTAAAAAAATATTTATTTATAAAATATTTAATTATTTGTCATAAGTTTATTCTAAATATTTTAAAACAATGTCTAACTTAAAATAAAAACATAATAAAAAATAATTAAATATTTATTTTAAAAATTTAAAATATTTTGTAAATAAATATGACTTTTTAACTGTACAAAAAAAATATTAATTTTTTTAAATTTAAATAGTTTAAGTTTGAAAATATTGAATTCAACAATAAGAACTCATTTTAAGAAAAAGATAAGACATGATAATGTGTCTGGCAAAAAAAAAAATAAGACATGATAATGTGGCATGATGAGAGAGCTTATTAGATTAATCTAATGATTCAAATGATGTACTATAGGGGCACTATAGGAGAAATGCACTATAGATGATACAATTTCGTGAGGAGAGGGGAAAAATGATATTGGGCGAAGAATATGTTGCCACAAGTCGCACTGCTATTTTATATAAATAAAATAAAATTCTTGCATGCAAGTTGTGTCATTTGGCGACGACTTGCATACAATTTATTTGCCACAAGTCGCTGTCACGTGGAGCGACTTCTAGCAAATTAATTTTCCATCAAAAGTTGTCATTCCGTGGCCAAATAAAATATATTTTGGTAAATATTTTTAATATAAATATAAAATAAAAATTATTTATTTTTTAAAATATATAATGGTCAAAAAGTCTAATGTGGTAGCTAGGGAATAATGTGAATGTTAGCATCATCACTCTTCAATGATAAGCTGGATGGATGGTGTGGCAATGATGATAACCATCTCATTGTTAACATAAGCAACTCTACCATGTGGGATGTCCACATCACCATCCATGATCAGTTGACAAATGAAGTGGCAAATTGAGGTTGACATGGCAGTTTATACTACACCATAAATATATGATATATTTTTATATATTTTTCAAATATGTTTCATCTTAATAATTATTTGAATGTCACCCTTTTTCATTTTTTATCATTTTAAAGAATAATTTTTTCATAAAAATATCATTTCTAAAATTAAATAATAAATTTGTTTATGATAATTTCAAAATAATGTATTTTTATAGTATAAATTAAAAGGAAAAAGCATCTATGGTGTCTCTAAATTATAAGGCAAGTTTCAAATGTTCTCCTAAACTCTTTTTTTTAGCTAATTATACTATCAAATTTTCATATTTAACTCATCAATTATACACCAAAGCTGAACACCATCTAAATTGTTAATGAAAAATAGTAACATCATGTTGAAATTAATATTTTTTAAGGTACAATTGACGTGAATGTTGGTTGTAATTTTAATGTTGACTTCAATTGTTTATTGTAATTTGACAAAATTTGAAATTATATCAAATTTGTAATTAAATATTTTAGGAACTAAGATATAATTTCATCTATTAAAGACTAAGAGACATTTGTCATTTTTTTAAAATAAATTTTTGCTCTTAAAAAGATAAAAAGTTATAGACGATTTTCAATGTTAGAAAACTTCAAACTATTGGTGGAATGCAAAAATGTTTAGGAAGCATGTCCCTATTATTTTAGTTGATTATATTATGAATGTATATATAGCATGGCTTCTTTTATGCATCCAAAGCTAGAACTTGAAGTACAATTGAGTCTAGTAGACCACAAAAAAAGTTTAGAGGTATATTTAAAATTTTAAAAATCGGACTGGACATTGAACCGATCGAGGTACCAGTTTAAGGTTCAATAATTAAACCGAGGTTCAACTGGGGTCAGACTGGTGACAAATAAATAAATTAAAAATAATAAAAAGAACTTTAAATATGATAAAATTCTAATTCTAATAATTATAATTTGTAAAACTCATCTTTTTTGTTATTCTATGAATATCATGTTTTATGTTTCTTTCTCTTAAAAAAATATTTGTAAAAGATTTATTAAAGTCTTGACCTATAGTTGGTTTGTTTAGCATGCAAACCAAGATCAACGGAAATAGGCTTCAAATCTTGCTTGGTACAATTTCTAAACAAATCGGTATGCTCCAACCCATTTAAGTGACTCGTCATGGGCCAATGTGACCCGACCCATTTAACAATGCTATATGTTACTATCAATGATGAGTCAGCAAATGGAAGAAGATTACATGGCTATTAGCTTCATCAAACACGTTAGCATGACTGCCACTTGGCAACCTTGATCAATTTTACAGTAGTCCTACCCAGTGAGCTAGTAGGTGACATGTTAGGGATGTTGAACTGATTGCTAACATTAGCAGACATGTCAGCATTGGTGACAAGTGGCTGCCACGTGCCATGTACACATCACTGCCATATTGATTTGGTAAATGACATGGCAAAGGTAGGTCATGTGGGCAATAGCATCAATACACACATTAGTAGTATTAATATTTGTTAGCCAAGTGTCACATTCACATCACTCTTGTTGAGCTAGCTACTCACATGGCATGACAAATTATTGTAGTTAGACCTGGTTATAGACCTTAAAGCCTGCTAGATCCAATTGTCTTTAACTTGATAAGAAGTGAATGTGAACCCAAAAATAAAATCCTAAAAAATGAGCCCATTTTTTAAGAAAAAAAGGGTTGAAAAGCTGCGAGTTGCTAGCTCATTTTTTAACAAATAAGCTCTTTTGTGCTTTGATAAAAAAAAAAGGGCAAATGTACAAATTGGTCTTAAATATATGCCATTTATAAGTTCATTTTGGTCCTAATTAAATGTTTAAGAAGTTTCATATTAGTTGTAAATATTGCCATTTAATTTCATTTTGATTCAAAGATTGTGGTCATATCTCTCCCATTTCAAGTTTGAATATAACGAGTCTAGAGCTACGTATTGTTTTTAACGAGTACTTTCTTTATCTAGTTAAGGCCATCAACCAACAAAGTTGAATCAAGTAATGAAAATAAGCCGCTCATTTCATGGTCAAACAAACGAAATTGGTCATATCTTTCTCATTTTAAGTCCGAATACAACGAATTCAAAGCTACGAGTTACTTTTGACAAATCATTTTTCTGCCTTGTTGGGACCATCAACAAATGTGTATGGCCTCGACACCCACCTCATCTACTAAATACAGGGAAAAAGAATAGAGAAAATCACACACAAGAAATTCAACATGGTTCGGTGCCTCAAGACCTATTCCATGGTCCCTTTGGGACAACTTCACTATAATTGTAATTTTTTGCACGAACAAAATTACAAACTTTCCTCAATACAATTTTTAACCGTAGAAAGTTGTAAACCATCTCTCACAACTATAATTTTTTAACGAAAAAATTATAAACCCTCTCCCAAACATAATTTTTGTACGGAAAAATTATAAACTTTCCCCAGAAGGTGAAAGCCTCCTTCCCATTTATGGGACTTCACCACTCTCTCAAAATTACATTTTGGTGATGCACACACACCACACCTCACTCATAAGGAATTACCTCTACTTATAGGAAATGCGCTCCATCTCCTCAATCTTGTAATTTAATGCATATCCACCACCTCCTTCAATTTCCAATCAATTTGATTCTTCAATAAAAAATTGATTAGCAAATCAGTGCAGCATATCAACCTTCATAAATATTTTGATTTTGAATGAAAAAAGCCCAACAAAATGAGATCAAATCGGGCTCGATGGGTTTGGGACCAAATACAAGTTACTCTTGACAAGTACTTTTTCTCCCCAAATGAGACTGTTAGCAATTAAAGTCAAAATGAGCCCTAGGATTTGAGACTCATTTTCTATAATTTGGACTTGAAATGAGAGATATATAACTCATTGACTATGAAATGAACAATTTATTAGAAATGATAATATATAGATGAAAGAGATTGTAAGTAAATGACTTTAAAGCGTGATGGATCATTATCCTTAAAAGAGTGATTGTCTATACATCAGGGGGATAGACTAGCCCCTTCCATGATAGTTATTTAAAAGGTATTAACTTAATCGACATTATTTAATAGTTATTTCTCTTCATAATAAAGTATGTCTCTATTAGTAATTAAGAGACACCAGATATACCTTTTCAAGTGAAAAGATGTGTCTACTAATTATTAAGAGATACTATTTAAAATTATTCTTCATATCTCTTAATGAAAGTATATATGAAACCAAATATATAAATAAAATTAATTTAATATACTAATATATTAAATTATATTAATTATATATATATATATTATAAATAGATTTTTATTTATTTCATCTAAATTAACCACATTGATAATATTACAAACTATCCAATAAATTTAGAGTTCAATTTATTTTTGTTGGTAATTAGCCTCAATTAAATAAAGAAAAAACTAATAAAAGATAACATGTAGCTCTAAAATTGTATGGTCATATTCAAGCGTTAGAAAGAGTGAAACTTTTAGATAACTTATAATCAAAATTATAACAACAAAAGAAATAATAAATAATTAGATTACAACCGATTTCAAATATACGAGATCACATTTTGAGCTCATTTCTATTACCCTTACCGGGCTTTGCTGTAGAAAGATCTATATAGCCATAGCACTCTATTTTTTAAGCTTTAGATTTGTGTAATAAAATTTGTTACACAAATCTCAAGACAAAAAAGATGAATTCAATGGCTGAAAAATGGAGTGCTATAACTATAATACTTTTTTGTAGATTTTTCCTTAGCCTAAAACTTTTTCCATACCTTGGATAACATATTGGTGAAAGTGAATGTTGTGATCAAAATGATCACACGCTGTCTCATTTTCTGATGCATGTATATGTGCGTGTTCTTCAAAAAAGTCTCGAAGTACGCTTATGGTACAACCGCAAAGTAAGACATATTACAAATATATACAACATTAATTGTGGAATAATATACACTGTATGTAGATGATGAATGCAATATATATAAAGTGTTATATATAATATGTCAAACCTTCTAGTACACGAAAGGCATGTTAGTCCTCATCTTAATTTCTTAGTTCCTCGTATATATATATACTATATATAATCGTTTCTGCTTTATCTCTCCTTTTACTTTATGGTTAGGTTAAATGTATTCTTAATTTTGTCTGTTAACTCTCTCTCTCTATTGAGTAGTTTTAAAGACATACCTTTTCACCTTTTATTTTAGTTTATTTCAATTTAATTCATGCAAGAAAATGATATATAAATAGGCTAATTATTGGCTTAAACATTTTTTTCTTAAAAGAAATGATTTTAAAAATAAGCAAAGGAACTGAGAATCATATATATATATATAGATAGATCTTAGTTCATGTGATTGAACATTTGATGGTTGATTTAAATTTGTGAGATGAAAGTTCAACTAGGAAGAACTGATGTCGTAATTTGATTAAAATGTCTAAAGTAATTTAATATATCATCATTTTACATAAATTATATACCTTTTAATTTTTTCATTTTTCACTTTTACTATGTAAAATTTTTTATATCTTCATCAAATGCATGATATCATATATATCTCCTTAATCATTAAGATCTAACACGTAGTTTTCTCCTACGTGCATGTGATCATAGGATCTTATTTCATTTTCTTTGACACTTACGTACTGTAAATATCTAGTAATATCTTATCCCAATTTGCAAATGATTAATTTAATACCTTGCTCTTGTGGGATTAAATATAGTAACTTTGAATTTGGATTCTTCTTCTAATATAACCTATAAATTGAAAAGGAGAAGGAATACTATAAGCTCCACATGTACAAGTGCAAAACTTAAAATGGATTTGGGGTCAATTGGTAATTTTATTTCTTTTTTGTTCTCTAAAAGAGGCCAATTGCTAAAGTATATATATTAATAAAGGGTTGAGAATTCTCACATCGTTTAGTTAAAAGGTCTTATAACTATATATATATATCGAGGCAACCCTCTCCCGTTAAAAGTTCTTTTGAGTGAGTTATGTCTTTCTACATAGAGAAAATTTATTATTTAGTTCCTAAATTTATATCAAATCAATGAATCAGTCTCTGAATAGTTAAAATATATGATCCAGTCTTTAGAATATCACAATCGTCAATGCTTTCATCCTTGAATCAAATTCAAAGACAAAGAAACAAAAATACAAATTTAATTTGGTAAAAAACCGATAGACTAAAAAATACAAATTCAAGGAGAAAAGAATATAAAAATCATTTCAAATTCAATGACCAAATTGTCACAGTGATTAAATTGTTGACAATTGCGATATTTCAGATTCTAAATTGTCTATTTCAATTATTTAGGGACTTATTCATTAACTCGATATAAATTGAAAAATCAAATAATAAGTTTTTTTTAATTAATATATATCTCACAACTTTAAAATTTATTGTTGGGATATATATATATATATGGATGAGTTTAATATGTTAAAATGCTAATCTGTTAAAGTGTCTGAGTTGTTGGAAAATAGTTAGTAATTAAAGTCTCACATTGGATAAGTTGAAGGGTTGAGAAGAGGGTTCATATGTGAATGGTCATAACTCTTCATATATGGATGGTCGTAACTGTTTATTAAAAAGTCATGAATATTGAATCATGACAAGTTATGACCAACCATTAAGATTGGACATGAAAAGATATGAGTGTAGGAATCTGAAAGGTTGTACCTCTTCAGTTTTCCCTCTATAAATAACATCTCTTCTCTCAAACAAAAAATCAATCAAGAGATCTCATCTTCAACTTTTCTTTCACAAAATTGTGTTCATAAGATATTATAGTTTTTCTAGCTATAATATCAGGCTTTGTAAAATCCTGGAGGAAATCTGCCATACAAACCCAGCAGCAATTGAATAGTGGGGGCTTAATTTTCTTAAGGACAGTGATCACACTATCAAAGCTTATACTATATTTCTAATAATCTTAAGGAAATTAAATACGAGATGAAGACTATTGGAGTAAACAAGTTTTTCAATCCTAACGTCTTCAAAGTCGATCGCTTTGAGGGTGTGAAGATCATAATTTAAAGAGTGATTGTAGATGAAAGAGAAGTGAAGATGGAAGACAATTGCTCTAAAAAGTTAATGAAAGGTGATGATGGAGAAATTTCATAGATTTCAAAGTCAGTTCTGATAAGTCTTGAAAACCAATAATAAAAATGCAAAGGCATGTTTGAATTCTAGTAAAACCTTGGTATTGTATATATGATACAAGTTATTTGTTTAAATTCCATTATCAAGTTACTTGCTCATAGTCACATGCACATGAACGGAAGGAGAAACTTATCATAAATTGTCTACGAGTAAACTCCCAAACTGGTCCCTGAATTATTGGGTCGCTGACAGATTGGTCCCTGATTTATGGAAATTGACAAATAGGTCCCCAAATTTTACTAACGTTAGTCAAATTGGTCCCTGAAGCCGTTAACTGCTGACGTGGCACGTTAAGTGCCACGTCAGCAGTTGGAAAACTAAAAAAAAAAGCCAACTGTGCGTGCCACGTCAGCATTAATAATAAAAAAAATATTTCATTCAAAATTCAAATAGGTCCCTGAGTTATATTTTTATCTCATTATTCTCAATTTCCCCTCTTTTTCATCATCTTCATTCATTTTAGTCCCAAATCCTCAAAATAAAATTGTAAAATGTCCCAAAACTCTTCCAAACATTCCAGTTTAGTCCCAAATC
>QANZ01034886.1:46128-56981 GCA_003254925.1 Chamaecrista fasciculata
CCACCGTGGACGGCGGCGCCGGCCACCGTGGACGGCGGTGGACGGCGGCGCCGGCCACCGTGGACGGCGGTGGTGGGTGGCGGCGGCAGCAGTCTTGTGGTGGTTGTGGGAAGGGCATTTTTGTCATTTTTTTCTATATCTATTTTACTTTCCCTCCCCTACCTTTTTATACCAAACACTTTCAATCTTTACCTACTTTACATTCCCTCAACTACTTTTCCTTTCCCTCACAATTTTTCCCTTGTAAAACCCTTTCCTTTACATACCCCCAACCTTACCAAACGGACCCTTACTTTTCTTATTGCTATGCAATTCTAAAAGTTCAAAAGGTAACAACAAGTTATGTTTAGTGATGGAGATCAAGTACTAGATTTTTTTTTAAAAAGTACTTATGAATCAGAGGGTGAGTACTTTTAATACTCTTAATGAAGTAACAGAGTTCGGAATAAGAACTAAAGTTAGTCCAAACAAAGGACTTGATTAAAACTTCACCTATGTAAACACATGAAGTGGTACCACTTCAACCAAAGTTTGAAAATAAAACTTTGTCAGTGTTTATGAAATAGGAAGGAGCACAATGCCGTATACGTGCTAAGTTTACATTGAACACATTGTATTTAATTTAAGTGTTTATGTGTATTTATACATCCGTTTTGTCTTTTATGGATTGAAGTTTAATAGAACTATTTTTTAACTATCAATTTGGGCAGAGCTTGATATATTTATACAAGTAGTAGGTTTAAATTGAAAGATACCTCCTATATGCATAAATTCTTGAATTAAATAAATTACTAACTAAGTGGGGGATTGTTGGAAAATAGTTAGTAATTAAAGTCTCACATTGGATAAGTTGAAGGGTTGAGAAGAGGGTTCATATGTGAAGGGTCATAACTCTTCATATGTGGATGGTCGTAACTGTTTATTAAAAAGTCATGAATATTGAATCATGACAATTTATGACCAACCATTAAGATTGGACATGAAAAGATATGATTGTAGGAATCTGAAAGGTTGTACATCTTCAGTTTTTCCTCTATAAATAACATCTCTTCTCTCAAACAGAAAATCAATCAAGAGATCTCATCTTCAACTTTTCTTTCACAAAATTGTGTTCATAAGATATTATAGTTTTGCTGGCTATAATATCAGGCTTTGTAAAATCCTGGAGGAAATCTGCCATACAAACCCAGCATCAATTGAATAGTGGGGGCTTAATTTTCTTAAGGACAGTGATCACACTATCAAAGCCTATACTATATTTCTAACATGAATTGTGTGATTTAGCGCTTTAGCTAGACACTTGATCATATCCTCACTTTAGGGGATTCGTCCCCGAAAAGATGTTGATGGAAAAATGATAATAATGTAATTAATCCCACAACTTCATATTATTTTGTTTATTTTAGTTCACCTGGTAATGAGTATAGATATACTAATGTATTTTGCATGCTCAAAGATTAATTTAAATTTAATAATTATTAAAATTTTAAAATTAAAAAATATTTTATTAAATTTTTAATAAAATTTAATTTTTTAAAATATATTTTTATTTTTGTTTTATTTTAATAGTAATTTTTTTATTTGAAAAAGTGGAAAGTTTTGTGTTTTTTTTTTCCATGAAGTAGTGTAAAGTTACTTAATTTCCTTAACTATTTTTTTCTCTTTTAATATTTCATAATAAAATTAATTTTGACCAATCAAAACACTTCTCACACATATATAATAACTAGGGGCTTGGCGTGCCCGATATGCATGTAACGTTTGAATTGATTTAAAGTTGAAGATTATATTAAATTTTTATATTGATAAAAGAGTAAGTTTGGGACCAATTTGAGATTATAAAAATATGTAAGACTCATCTAAAATAAATAAAATATTTATGACCAATTTGAAATTACCTCATATAGGGAGAGTGAGTGGGGGAGAGAGTGGTGGCATTTTTAATTATTAATTATTTTTTACATTTTTTTAATTTATTATTTTTTTAAAGAAGTGGGGAGAGTGAGTGGGGAGAGAGAGGGTGATTTTTTTTTCTTTTTAATTTTTTAATTCATTAATTTTTACCAGCCATAAAGGGGTGAAGCCATATAATATAACTAGGGTTTTGCGTGCCCTAACGGGCACGCAAATATGTATGTAAAATAAATAAGGAACTAAATTGTTAACTTAGTAAAGAAAGAGAGACCAAATAGTAAATTTTCTCTTATTTTTAATTCATAGACTATAGTTTTAAACATGGACGACCAGAAAGGGGTGGAGCCATATAATATAAGATATATATATAGATATAGATATAGATATATACAGTCACAGTGATTTTATCCTATTAATTGTATGTAGTATCACTATCTTAATATTAATTTATTTTTTATAAATAAACCATTAATAGGTTGCAAGTTAATATCTATAAATAAACCAGCTTTAGTGTTTCTCTTCCGGCCGTCTTCTCTTATTCTATATGTTTAATTAATCAACCCAAAAAAATACATATATAAACCATTAAAATTTTTTATAAGGATTAGTTAGTAATTAATAGGTTGCAAACTTTAGTGATAGATCTACTCACATGTACAATTTGATTCCTCCCACTAATCCTTATAAATATATCACCATTTTCATGCCTTATATATATATAATTAACAATCAACGAGTCTATATATATATGAAGATTTGTGAGATAACAAAAAACATAGTTAAATATACATAAGTTTTGTGTAAGCATATGCATGTAATAAAATGGAACCATATCTTGTAGATCCAAGAGAATATCATCTAATTTTCTGCACTTGACCAAGCAAAAATAATAATAATACTGTTGAACTAACAACGATAATTAATCTGGATTCTAGCTTTAACGAAATAATATTTATTGCAAGTAAACACAGTTTTTTTTTTCTTAAAAAAAAAACAATGTTTCCTAAAAAGATCCTACTCAATATTATGCTTGGATTCCAAACTTTTGGGCATGAAGTCATCAAAAGCTGGAAGCCAGCCATTGAATCTCCATCAAAATTGCATGGATCGAGTAAGATTGTATATTGATTGGAAAATGCAATAAATTATTGTACTGGTCTCTCCAAACTATTATTTTAATCAACATAATTTGTATTGAAGACTGAAGTTAGAGATGTCTTACTATTTTACAAAGCACACCAATTATTAGATCCTTACAAATTAATTTTAAATTTTTTAACTAAAGGGAATATTTATAAATTAAAAGAGAAACGCTATGACACTGCATGGATACGAGACACGACATGGACATAAATATACCTTGATACGTCAAATTCTTAAAATTAGATGACATGACACATCACATATTTTTATATATAGACAATTAAATATTTATAAATATTGATGAGAACTTTAAAAATTTTAATATATATTGATGATGTATGTTATATATGTCATTTTTTTATTGTTTGTCGATCATGTCAAAGTTAAAAAAATAATTTTATATTTTGAAACTTATAGATATGGGTCATATGAGTGTGATATAGGTGTCAGACATGAACACGTATCTGAACGGTGACACTCTTTCAGAATGAAGTATTTGTGCTTCATAAGAGAATAAAGAAGTAAACAATTGAAATAAAAGGGGTGAACCTCATATCTTCTATTTTTGAACTTTAATAATTTATCTAAAATATTATGATCTTCATATAATATCTTAATTTATGAAACAAATAATCGAGTGTTAACTTAAAATCTTTTTAAGTTTTCCTTAAATTTTAAAAATAAAAAATTAGCAATTAGATCCTAACACACAAATTATTATAATTAGTTAACTAGAAGTACTTAAGAAATCGTGATCTAGTTTATTAGTCAAACATCTCTTTCTATTCGATTACCAGTCATGATCTATTATATATTTTCTCCTCTGATCTATATACATCATATATATCATATATATTAGGAACTTTACGACACTCAAATATTTATGTAAAATTATAATAAAAATAAAAAAAAATAATTTAAATTTTTTTATTTTGAAATAATATAAATGATTAAAAATAATATAGTGTCAAGTTTATTTTAAATTTTGAAATTATTTAAAAATAATTAAAATATAAAAATAAAAGATATATAATAATATAAAACAAATTAGGGAAAAAAAGTTTTGCAATTTAAACTCAACTCTTGGAATTCATGAAAAACATTGGGTTGCATGAGAAGTTATCTTTTTATATATATATATATATTTGGAAATATTTTTTATAGATATTTATTTTAGACTATAGTTTTATATGACCGACTACCAGAGAATGCCTCAAACATATAATATAACTAGAGGCTTTGCGTGCCTTATCGAGCACGCAAATATGTATGTAAAATAAATGAGGGACTAAATCGTTAACTCAGTAAAAAAGAAGGGATCAAATAATAATTTTCCTCTTATTATTAATTTTGTACCATAGTTTTAAAATGTGGACGACCAGAAAAGGGTGGAGCCATATAATATAAGATATAGATATAGATAGATATAAATATATATATATATATATATTATAACAAGATAACTTGGAAATGGTAGTGTCTTCTTTTTAGTGGGCAAACAATTTAACATGGAAGCAATTTTTTTTTTCCAAAAACAAACAATTTATTACCTATGAATTTGATAATTAATCTTTAATGACAAAATTAATTAATAATGCTAAAATTCGAATGATCAAATAAAATCATATAAATTGACCCACACGAAAGGCAATATAGTTTGAAACATAGGGTTGGAAATAAGGGAATATAATTTTGATGACTAATTTATCATGTTATTAATAGAGATGAAATAAATTTTGTTTCTAAATTTTTGTCTAAAGAATGGTTTTAGGGACGGTAACAAATAGAGTACCATCGATCATTTTGTCACTATTTGTATTTGTATCTATTAATCTTATCTAATATTTGTACTTTATCTATATGTGATAGTTTAGTATTCCTACTTGTACACTATATAATATTCGGTAACCAACCGGTAACCGAATACCTGAAAAGAATGGATATAGGATAGGATATCTTAATTTAAAAATTGGGTGTACCCAATACCCAATATCCGTTAATTAGAATAAAATAACTAAAAGCATAATATTATAAAATATTTATATTATAAGATATCGAATATTGAGTACCCTAACTATTGGTTCATTTCAATCAGACACCTGATAGTTGAAGCAATATATGTACCCACCTAGTAGCTAATAATTTTTTTTTAATTTTTTACTATTGTATCTTATCTGATATTCAACAGATATTAGATATTTTTTACATGTGAATTTAGACGGGTATCTTACTTACTAGCTATCCATATTGTCATCACTAATTGTTTTTCTTAGTGTAGTAAAAAAATAAAAAAAAAAAGAAAAAGAAAAAGAAAAGAAACAGAGTCTCACATATTGTATCCTCCAAAACCTACTCTTGCTCATTTCAAGGATATGGGTGAATAAAAATAAAAGAGAATCCATAAGATAAGGATATTGGGAATGAAAAATAAGAAGAGGACAAAGATGATGGAGGTATACCTAATATAAACCTATAGCTAGCTAGTTACACAAGTTGGTAACACATAAAGAATATAATCAAGATCATATTATATATAATCAACATATATATTGAAGGTGGAATATAAGTATATATGCATGCCTGCATGCATGGGAGATACACATACAAGACAAGAGAAGAGAGTGTAGTGTGATTTGATTACAAGAATAGATAGACAAAAGGTTGAAGTGTAAATTTGGTCTCATATCTTTTGTTCAGTTCTCAATTTAGTTTTATATCTTTTTTGTTGCACTTTTGGTCTCATATCTTTGGGTCAGGTCTCAATTTAGTCCCATATGTTTTTTTGTTGCAGATTTGGTCTCATATCTTCGGGTTAATTGCATAAGTCTTATATCTTTGAGTTAGGTTTAGAAGTGGTCTCATATCTTTAAAAAAGGATAAACTAATAATGGTAGATCCTTTTGTAAAGATATAAGACTAATTCTGCAACTTGACTAAAAGATATGTGACCAAAAATGATATGGGACCGAAATTGTGACCTTTTGTAAAGATATAGGACCAAAACAGCATAAAAAAAGATATAGGATCAAATTGAAAACTGAGCTAAAGATATGAGACCAATTTTACATTTTGGCCTAGATAAAAATATGGTTAACAAAGAGACATCATCTAGCTGGACATCATATAAGAGATTAGAATAAAAATGAAGTTAATTAATAAAAACAGAAGACCTAAGACTTGAGATCACCTTGCCGGGTGCTTGTTCCCATTATTGCTTTGTCTTCATTATGCCATCTTCCTAATTTCATGCCTCTTCCTTTCATTTTCCTCTTTTCTTAATTCATCATTATTCCTGGTTTTAAGTTACCTTAATTATATTAATTAAGTGCTACGTATATAGTACTAGTACTTCCACACGCAATGACTTCTTTAATAAAATAAGACTAGCATCTAATGAAGTTTATATTAGTTAATTGCTACGTACTAGCATCAATTATTTTATGAAGTGAAGTCAAATTATAACTTTTACTCATAATATTTAGAGAAAAATTATTTTTTAGTCCTTAAATTTATTCCAAGATTGCTATTTAGTCTCTTGTTATTAAAAATACACTTTTTTATCTCACATTTTTTTTTTGAAAAAAATATGAACTATTTGATCTCAACATTTCAAAAACTAAATAATTGACACTTGTAAAAAATATTAGGAATAAAAAATTTAATTCCCATTATTCAAGGATTAAATTGAAATTTTTGAACAAACTCAATGACTAAAAACTAAGTTTACTCTAGTATTTATTTTATTATAATTTTTAATGTATAAGAATAAATATGTTTATTTTAGAAAATAAATCTTCAAACCCTCTTTATTATTATTATTTTTAATTTTTACTACACATACTTATATTTTGTCCTATTAAATATTATTCTTTTTTGCATAAAATATATAAAATTTGTATCCAATTAATTAAAAAATACATAAGATATAAAATTAATCTAGATTAGTTAACATTTTGTTGATAAATAAATAAAACTAAATAATTTTATTAATATAAACATCATTAAACTCATGTATAATTAAGTTTTTTTATCAATATATACAAATTAAAAAATATATTAGATAAATTGAAGAAAGACGGGCCCTTGAGACCCGACTCGGAGACCCAAACATACAAAATAAATAAACGCAATGGAAGATATTAACTTGGATGTCATAGTCAGAATTTCTATTTCATCGGGTCTCACCCCCCATTTGTCAAACTCCTAAAAGAATTGAACCAAATGTTGGACTTTACCTACTAGAGGTAAAACCAAATTTCCACGATTAATATGTGGAACAAAAGACTCCAAGGAGAGATAAAAAGGAAATATGTGAGTTCTCTCAAAGGGGAGTTCTTTTTACAACATATAGAATGAGCGACTGAAATGGTCAGGGAGCACTCTTATTTATTAGACAATTAGGAGATAACTCAAAAAAATTAGTATATATAATCAATCATAAAAAAATATAAATGAAGTTTATAATTGTGATAACTTTTAAGGTATATATATATATATAATGTATATAGTTTTTTTCTATATAGTTTTATCAAACTTGCAGCTAGCCAAGTTTCAAATAAAGCCAAGTTCCACCTGTAATATGTCCTTTCTTGCAAAAGAAAAAACAAAAACAATCTTGTAAAAAGACAAAAGGAGATGGATTCAAAATTCATGTGAGTACTAGATTAATAACTGCGATAATAAAAGCAAGAGAAAAGTTATTTTTTTTTGTCTTTAGATTTGTAACAAGTGAATGAATTAATTATTGATTAATTGAAATATACGAATTAAAATATGGTTAAAGTGTAAATTTGGTCTCATATCTTTTGTTAAGTTTTCAATTTGGTCATGTATTTCTTTTTGTTGTACTTTTGGTCCTATATCTTTGCAAAAAGTCTTAATTTGATCCCATATATTTTGGTTAAGTTACAGAATTGGTCTCATATCTTTACAAAAGGATCAAATGTTAATTGATCATTTTACAAAGATATGTGACCACTTTTGAATCTAACCTAAAGATATAGGATCAATTCTACAATGGGCCCAAAGATATGGGACCAAATCTGCAACAAAAAAAAATACAAGACTAAATTGGAACCTAATCTAAAGATATGAGACCAAAAATGCAACAAAAGAGATATAGGACTAAATTAGGAACTGAGCAAAAGATATAAGACCAAATTTGCACATTGGTCCCTAAGTCAAATGTAGAGATCAAAAAATACAAATTCAACGTTCAAAAAGTAATAAATTAGTTCAAATTCAAAAATTAAATTATCGTCAAATAAACTAAATCATTGACAATTACAATATTTTAAAAATCAAATATTATTCAAGGACTAATTTATTGACTCGATAGAAATTCAATGACCAAAATAGTAAATTTTCTCTTAAAACAAAGACAAAAGTATTCTTGGCACTCTTAAAGTATGAGTCAATTTCAGTTGTACCCCAAAAATTTTTTAGGTCAATTTTATCCCTAATTTTTTTTTTATCAATTATAACCTCAATTGGAAGGTAGAATTGACTCAAATATAAAATATTTAAAGTACAATTAACTCAAATATAAAATATAATAATACAATTAAAACTGACCCTATATTTTGAAGTATTAACTATTAAGTATACTTTTGCTTAAAACAAATTAACAATTATAAATCCTCACGAAAAGGTAAATTCATTCCCCCTCACTTGGCTTGCCATCATTGGAATCCAACCCTGCAGTGAAGTCTGCAAATAAATCCATTTGGCCTCATCCTACTCATGAGTCAACCTTACAATTCCCATATATATATATATATATATATATATATATATATAAGCAAAGCCCTTCCCTGTTTTCTCCATATCCTTCTTTTTTGAGGTTACCCACAATACATATATTGTTTTTGATCAGAAGGTGGTTTCAATTCAATTATGTCAAAGAGAAAGGGATATGGTTTGAACAGCAAGCTTGGTTCTTTTGTGAAGCAGCAACGTGCTCGCTTTTACATCCTTCGTAGATGTGCCACCATCCTCCTCTGTTCCTACATTCATGGAGATGACTGATCTTCTCCTTCTTCTTCTTTTGCTCAAAGTGCAAATTTTGTCTCATGTCTTTTGTAAAGTTCCGAATTTGATCCCATATTTTTTTTTGTTGCACTTTTGGTCCCATATCATTGTGTTAGTTCCCAATTCGATCTCATATCTTTGAGTCAATTGCATAATTGGTTCTATATCTTTAGTGAGTCAGATGCAGAAGTAGTTCTATATGAGACCGATTTTGCAATTTGATGAAAAAATATGAGACAAAAAATGATATGAGACCCAATTGGGACCTTTTGCAAAGATAGGAGACATAAATGCAACAAAAAAAAATACATGACCAACTTAAAAACTTAGTAAAAAATATGGGACCAAATTTACACTTTGACCTCTTCTTTTTCTTCTTCTTTCTCTAATATCTTTATGTATGTATGTATGTGTTTGTGAGTGTGTGTGGGGTTTGATTTTGCCCAGACCCTTCTCCTTCCCTGTTTTTGAGCCACTGGACAAAAGCCCAGTGAGTTTAATTTCTTTTGTTTTTGGGTACGGGAGAAAGTATATATCTATATCTATATATCTATATATATATACATATATATGAGTGTGTGTATGAACTTAGTAAGTAGTGAGTGAGTGAGTACTTGCTTTTTCACAATCTGGGTATCAAAACCTTCAATACACACACACACTACTACTACTAAGACAATGGAATAATGGAAGCTACTACTACCACTGTGCAAATAAATTATATTGTTCCATTTTTATTTTTTATTTTTTTGGCCATTATATTTGTTGCTTCAATTTTAGGTTTTTCAGCTCTTGCTGCTTTGCTATGCTACCTCCTACAATAAATGGAAGTTACTCATTACTCCTTTATTTCTTTCTTTCTTTCCCCCATATCTACTTTTTCTTTATCTATGTATGATTGGAAATTTGAAATGTTATATACAAATGAAAAAACAAAAATTTAGAATTATGAAAGGTGCCAATTGCAGAGCATCTATGCTATTTTTCTTTCACCTTGTGTGAAATACAAAAAAGTGTAACTAATTAACTCAATGTTATCTAGATCGAACATGTGAATTAAATGAATTGAAAAAAAAATTTCATTACAGAATTGATCAATTCGATCAATCAAATCAATGTCATAAATAATAAATATTAGTTATTTTAAATCTAAATAATATATGATATCTATATGTAAGATACATAATAAATATTAACTAACTACTCTCATTGAGCCTTGAGGTCTGTTCTGGCCTTGGTGAGTTCCGGAGCCCAACTCACTTAAACTTTTTTTTTTTTTTACCAACTAACTACTTTTAGGGTTTGGATTTTACTAAAAACTGAATTGGAGCCCAATGAAAGGAAAAAAAAAAATCAAAGACTATTAGATTGTGACCTGAGCCATTCTGTATTTTCAAGTGATTTATCACTTATCAGTCCAATTCAATTTTGATAGTCTTTTCAATTATTTTCAATCCAAAATGTGCCAACTCTAACATAATTTTTAACCATGAATTAACCCATCTTACCCAAAGGGCAGTGAATCAATCTAATATAGTCCAAATAACATTGAATTGACCGTTTTGCAATGGAAGGGATCATAACATCTCAATTTCATTTAAGAAGGACTAAATTGCTTCGCTTATTTTCTGGATAAAGAATCGAAGTGATGGTCTTTAGCATAGGGCCCAAGGTGAGAAATCACTAAACCTTAGTTGTTTATCAGAAAAATAAGAATAAAGGGGTTGGGCTTCGGCCTCGTTGTTTTGAACCTAGCCATTCACATG
>QANZ01034886.1:58616-86355 GCA_003254925.1 Chamaecrista fasciculata
ATATATATATATAAGAGTGTGGGTGTGGGTGTGTGAAAGAGAGAGAGAGAGAGAGATGTGTGTGAGTGGAAAAGAGAATAAAAATGATGAGAAATGATAGATGGAGAGAGAAAATTATAAGTGTAATAAATGAGGGTATGTAAAATTACTATTTTGTCTGATTCTTTTTTTTTATATTTGTATTAAAGTATAGGTAATTATAGGTGTATAAGTAGGGATAGATTAGTAATTGTAAGAGAAAATGAGATGATGTTGTGAATGAGATGATGATGTGGATGAGATGAGATGAGATGAATGTTCCAAAAAACACCAATCCAATACTGTTCATCCAATCCTAGGATGCCCTTAGATTTGATTCATCTTGATTATAGTGAGAGAGTATTTTAATAATAACAACTACATTCATAAAGTCTTGAATATAAGACCTAACTTAAACAATATTTACTCACTTATTATTCGAAAATGAATTCTCTATATTTCTCTTAAGTCTCATTTATATTTCTTATAGAGTATGAGAAAAAAAGAAAAGAAAAAAACAAAGAGAAAGAGTAAGTATGAGTCCTACATATTATTATTTCATGGGACCTACATCTTCTCTTTCTTCTTCTTCATTTTTCTCTCTAACTCCACAAGAAATACATTGAGAAGTGTTAGAAAATATGATAGTGAAAATAGCCCAAGAGGGGGGTGAATTGGAATTTTTAAAAACTTTTCCTCAAAAACTTGTTCTTTGAAAATCTTCCTGGAGATCTAAAATAGTTTCTTGAACTTAGAAAAGTAAATTCAGAAATGAACTGTTCCTGAAACTATAGATCCTCGAGATACTTTATCAGGAGGTTTGATCCCTTCTTAATGCAGTTCCTTAATACTGAAAACAACAATATTTTTTCTTAAAAGCAGTTTCCTTAAAACCAGTACAGAGTGAAAGACCTAAAACAAATTCCAGAACAGAAAGTGCAGGAAATGTAAATAGTTAAGGAAAGGAACAGCAACACAAGAACTTTTAGTGGTTCAAATAAGGGTATGATCCTTGATACAGAAATTTTCTTTATCATACATCCACACCTCTAACCAACCAGCTAGAGGTCTTTTTTTTTATATATATATATTGTATCAAATACAATCTGCACGAAGCTTGCCATCACCTCACAAGGATTTACAACTTAACCCACAATTCACTCCAAGGACAGTCTCTAAGTATATTGCTTCCGACAGAACCACACACGGCTCACCTCTACAAGGTTTCACCTTAGAGGCTCACTTTCACTTCCTTGAAGATTTTACAAATACTCAAGATGAAGAGAATATTTTTCACTCAAGCACAATAAGCACAAAGCTTCAAAGACTTGCACACAACAGTAAGAAGGATGTTGACTCAGTATGTAATGCACACAGCAAAAATTCTTTCTAGCTTCGTTAAGAGCCTTCAAGTTCAGAGTAGCATCATTTTATATGCTCAGGATCTAGCCGTTGGAGAGGATAGGATTGATTGCTTCAAACAGATATTTTCTCTGATTTTGTTAATCATCTTTAATAGTGGATTTGACTCATTATTCACCTGCAGAACAAAAGATGTAATGAGTTTATAGAATTGATCTTGATCAACGAGATTATAGGCATGCTTTGTGTAATTTGGAGTATTATTATTTGCTGATATAAAGTCAGAACTTTTCAATACACTTTCTTTCCCAATATTGATGATTCAGCATTGATGACACAATAAAGGAAATAAAATAATTCAATATGCCAATTTGTCTTAATAGCGCATCTTAAAGAGGGAATTAAAATTCATGCCTTTAATACATTTATTTCCAAATGAAACATGCATCAGATTCTTAACTTTCGATTCAATCAAGCATGTGACAAAATAAGAGAGTGATTGCAAAATCATGTTTATACTTGAATGAATCCAGAGGAATGATTTTGATTTAAGGAATATGCTTTGTGAGTAACATAAGATATGAAAGTTATTTATAATGTTTGACACAAGTTACCACATGTTGCAATTTAGTCCAAACAAGTAGTCAAACAAAATTTTTGCAAATAATCAAAAATCATCTTATGTTAAAATTTAGTCCAACAAGAAGAAAATACAAGAGATTCATTCCCTTATTACTTAGGTCTAACTTTGTGACGCTAAATTGATCTTCATATTTGTATCTCTCCATTAATAAGAGCAAAATTATTTTCTTCTCGCATTTTCAAGCCTTGTCAACCTTTCGGCTTTATATAATTTTTCCTTCAAGATTTTCAACATTTAATTTTCTTTTTAAAAATAAAAGATGTGAGAGAAAAGCTCAAACAAACTTCTCGAGCCTTCTATATATTTTACATTAAAATTTTATAATTCCAAAGATAAACATATAAAGAGGGTAATTGTTCTATTATTGGATTAGCATATTTGACCTCGAGATTTGTGTAAAATAATTTTATAGATATCTTGAGACCAAAACTAAGAGATAGTTACTTTTGCTACTGATTAGTAGAATTACCCTAATTTTAATACATGCTTTAATCTCATTATATACTTTATTATTTTTAATATAAACATTACCCATCATTACTCATTAGTCATTGAAAATAAAAAAAACTTTTGCAATGCCAAGCAGTAAATATACTCCAAGAAATATGAGGAAGTTTCTCCCTCTTTCTTCCATCAATTATTTTTCCTTTTCTGGTGTAATCATAGGTTTCTCTCACCTATCTCTATAACGGTTTAAGCGAACACTAATTTTATTCGGATCGAGAGCAAATAATTAAAGTTTTTCTAACAATGACAACTCTAAAGCTCGAATCCAAGTCCCTCAATTTAAGGTGCAATTCGCTTACTACTGCAACAAACACTTATTGATCTTTCATCAACTATTTATATATATAGAGAGAGGATTTTGACGTGGAGAGTTAAAATATTTTAACACTATATATTTTTATTTCTTCTTTATCATTATAATATTATATTTACTTATATAAAAAAATTAAAAAATAAAAATAAAATAAAACAAATGATAAAAAAAATGTTAGAACACTCGAGCTAGTTTAATTTTTTATATCAAAACTGTTATTTCTAAGACCAGAATGGATAATTTCTGATATCTTATTCACATAGAAACAAGTGATATATATATACAAGGCCAAGGCTTACTATATTAAATACATCTCAACTACCTATATTAACTCAACTATCAACTACTTATTTAACTCATAACACTCCCCCTCAAGTTGGAGCATAGATGTTAATCATGCCCAACTTGTTACAAAAGTAATCAACCCTCACCCCATTTAAAGCTTTAGTAAAGATATCTCCTAATTGATCACCGGATTTAACATGTGTTGTGCAGATTACCCCCTCTTCAATCTTTTCACGAACAAAGTGACAATCAATCTTAATGTGTTTAGTTCGTTCGTGAAAGACAGGATTTGAAGCAATATGAATGGCGGCCTTGTTATCACACCACAGCTTCGCAGGCAGTGAAGTCTTCAACCCAAGTTCTCCCAATAGTTGTTGTATCCATACAACTTCACAAGTTGCTTGAGCCATTGCTCTGTATTCAGATTCAGCAGTAGAGCGGGAGACTACATTATGCTTCTTACTTTTCCATGAAATCAGATTTCCTCCCACAAACACACAATATCCTGTTATAGATCTTCTATCTGCCTTGGATCCTGCCCAATCTGCATCAGAAAAGCACTCAATATCAATGTGCCCATTATTTCTGTATAAGAGACCTCGTCCCGGAGCACTTTTCAAATAACTAAGAATCTGTTCTAAGGCTTCCCAATGCTTGATAGTTGGAGAAGACATGAACTGACTAACAACATTAACAGGGTAAGCAATGTCAGGGCGAGTTACCGTGAGGTAGTTCAGTTTTCCAACCAACCTCCTATATCTCTCAGGATCCTCAAATGGTTCCCCATCATCCTTCAATAGTTGCAATCCTAGAGTCATAGGAGCACTACATGGCTTAGCCCCTAGTTTTCCCGTTTCAGTCAACAAATCAAGAACATATTTCCTTTGAGACAAGAAGATGCCCTTCTTACTTCTTGTTATCTCAACTCCCAAGAAGTATTTTAATTGCCCCAAATCTTTTGTCTGAAACTGAGAGTGAAGGAAGGACTTGAGAGAAGAGATACCTGAATCATCATTCCCTGTAATGATAATGTCATCTACATAGACAACTAACAAAATTATGCCTGCATCGGTCTTCATATAAAAGACTGAGTGATCAGATTTTCATTTCACCATGCCATATTGCATGACTACGTCACTGAATCCGCCAAACCAAGCCTGAGGGCTCTGTTTCAACCCATATAAAGATTTATGCAGACGACATACCTTCCCACGCTCCCCCTGAGCAACAAACCCAGGTGGTTGCTCCATATATACTTCCTCCTGAAGATCACCATGGAGAAATGCATTCTTGATATCCAACTGATGCAAGGGCCAATTATAGGTTGCTGCCATAGAGATAAATAACCTAACATATGTAAGTTTAGCCACAGGAGAAAAAGTGTCAGAATAGTCAACACCATAGGTTTGAGCATAACCCTTAGCAACCAAATGAGCTTTGAGTCGCGCCACAGAGCCATCTGGATTAACTTTGACATTAAATACCCATTTGCAACAAATGGCTTTCTTGCCCGCAGGTAAATCCACCAAGGACCAAGTTTCATTCTTATCAAGAGCCATCACCTCTTCAATCATTGCTTCACGCCAACCAGGATGAGAGAGAGCCTCATGGACCGAGCGAGGAAGATAAATTGTGTCTAAAGAAGCAACAAAGGCACGAGAGGAAGTAGATAGATGGTCATAAGAAACAAAAGACGAAATAGGATAGGTACATTGACGTTTACCTTTTCGAAGAGCAATAGGACGATCATCTGCGGGATCATGTTCAGAAGAGACTGGATCTGACGACAAAGAGGATAGTGGAGGGCACGAGTCTGGAATAGGATCACTAGTTTCTTGTGGTCACCGAGAGTAAACATGTTTTATTGGAGGACGGGTGTTCTCTGAGACCGGCATAATTGGAGGACGTGTGCCCTCTGGCAATGTGTTTATTGAAAATTGAGGCACATTATAAATCAGCAGGTCATCTTCCTCCCCCTCATTGGGTTGCACAGGTGAGTGAGGAAAGAAAGGAACATTTTCATGAAATGTAACATCTCTAGAGACAAGGTATTTATTCAGATCAGGAGAAAAACACCGGTACCCTTTTTGGACCCGACAATAACCAAGAAAGACACATTTAATAGACTTAGGATCAAGTTTAGTGTGAGGTCGAACATCTCGAACAAAGCATGTGCTCCCAAATATCCTGGGCTCGATAGGAAACAAAGGTTTAGAAGGGAAAAGAACAGTATATGGAATATCACCATGAAGAACAGATGATGGCATTCGATTAATAAGAAAACAAGCTGTGGAAATAGCATCTACCCAAAATGGCTTAGGGACCTTCATTTGAAAAAGAAGAGCCCGAGCCCCCTCGAGTAAGTGTCTATTTTTCCGCTTAGCTACACCATTTTGTGATGGAGTATCAACACATGAAGATTGATGAATAATGCCATTTTGGGACATAAAAGACTGAAAGGATCCAGAGAAATATTCTTTAGCATTATCACTCCGTAAGGTTTGCACAGAAACATTGAACTGAGTTTTGATTTCAGAATAGAAGGTACAAAAGTGAGTAAACAACTCAGAACGATTTTTCATGAAATATAACCAAGTAACACGTGAATAATCATCAACAAAAGTAACAAAATATTTGAAACCTTGTTTAAAAACGACCGGACAAGGACCCCAAACATCTAAATGGACTAACTCAAATGGAGATGTAGCTCGTTTATTGACTCTAGGACTAGATGGAAGACGATGATGTTTGGCAAACTGACAAGACTCACAATCCAAAACAGATAAGTGATTAAACTGAGGATAAAGTTTCTTAAGAGAAGATAGAGAAGGATGACCTAAATGACAATGCACATCAAAAGGGGAGAGAACACTCGAGCAAGCAACAGGTCGTGGCGATTCCAAGACATATAATCCTCCAGACTCATGTCCTCTACCAATAATCTGTTTTGTCGTAAGATCCTGAAAAAGACAATGATCAGGAAAGAATGAGATGACGCAATTTAAGGCACGAGTGAGTTTACTAACCGAAAGCAAATTGAACGAAAAATTGGGTAAACTCAATACTGAAGATAAAGAAAGTGACGGGATAGGATTGACAGTTCCAGAGCCAAGGACACGAGAAATGGAACCGTCTGCCAAAGTGACATGAGGAGTGGAAGAATGCGATTGAAAAGTGGAGAAGAGGTTTGGATTACCTGTCATGTGATCTGTAGCTCCTGAATTAATAATCCATTTAGAAGATGATGAAAGTAGGCATTTAGTGGATTTACCTGAATCGACAATGGTTGTAACATGAGAGTTTACTAACTCACGATACTTAAGAAACTGGGCATATTCATCGGCGGAAATACAAACAATATTGGCCATCAGAATAGTTCTCACCAAAGACTCCAAAATGAGAATCAACAAGCCTCAAAACTGCCCCAATCAAACAGCACAAATTCTTGAACAACAAATAAACTGAGGAGACACCAAACAATAACCTCAAATTAACCAAGTGATGGCTGGACAGCAGATTGGAAGCACCAAATGCTAGACGCTGAACTGGACAGTCCCAGCAAAACCAAAACGAGGCTTCAAACAATAGAACCAACAAGAATTAGCTGGAACCTCTGGGTGTTGATCGAAAACCGCCGGAAATAGCCTTCCGACGACAGCAGAAGAAAGTGGTGACCGGAACAACGAGAAACGCGCCCGCACGCGCCGGCGCGTGATAAATCTGCGAAATCTTTGCAGAGCGTGTGTGCCTCACGCGCCACCCTGTTGAACACCGGACTTCGGGAACTGGCCGCTCTCAGCCTTCTCCTTCCTCCTATGCCGGCGGTGTAACAAATGGCAACCTTCGAAAGTTGCCCAATGAAGCCTTACAACTCATACACTAACGCTGCACTATGCACAGCCACAAATACCAAAGGAACCCTAAGGCTCTGATACCATGTTATTTCTAAGACCAGAATGGATAATTTCTGATATCTTATTCACATAGAAACAAGTGATATATATATACAAGGCTAAGGCTTACTATATTAAATACATCTCAACTACCTATATTAACTCAACTATCAACTACTTAACAAAAACCATTAACTATATATATATATATATTGATATTGATAAATGCACACAAGAGAGTAAAGAGAGTTGAATCTAGAAAAAGGTTAGTTTCCTATGATAAACTCGGATTGAATTTTTATGAGATGTTAGACGAATACATATAGTTTTTTTTGGCCTGACCAATACATATAGTTAGTGTCTCACCAGTCACCATACCTCTAACAAAATTGGCTAAAGTGAAGTATATTTATGTAAGAAACGTAAAAGAAAAGGTGAAAATGCAAATTTAGTTTCTTATTTTTTAGTGAGGTTGCAAATCACGTTATTATTATTATTATTATTATTATTATTATTATTATTATTTATAATTGGTCTCACATTTTTATAAAAGGCTCTACTATTAGTCTTACCCTAAAATTTCATCCATTCAAGTCATTAAATGTGACGAGGACAACTAACTTGGAGGAAAGACAGAACTGACATGGGGGACAAAAATTGAAAAAAAAAGAAAAATATAAAATCAAAGTTGCAAGCATTNAAAAAAAAAAAACAGAGTACTAAGAAGAGAATTGACTTGAAAGAAAGCTTTTGTTGGTAGAATGAAGTAAACGTTGATATGACAACATATACCTGAATGATCATCAAGTGTTTGACAAAATGCGGATATGACAATACAACTAATTGCATTGGCCATTTTTAGTCCAAAGTTTTCATTATGTCCAAATCCACATTCTTTGGCATTTGCATCACACACTCTCTTAGTGGCTCGACAGCCAAACCAACCATTACCTAGTGGCTGCAACTTCAAATTAGGCAAGTTTTGATGATGCTATATACATATATATATATATATAGATGTTAAAGTTCACTTTTGATCACATATCTTTTATTTAGATCTCAATTTGGTCTCATATTTCTTTTTGTTGTACTTTTGATCTCATATCTTTTAGTCAGGTGCAGAATTAGTCTCATATCTTTTTGTTGCAGATTTGGTTTTATATCTTTACAAAAAGTTTCATCGTTAATCCTACAATTTGAAACTTTTTGCAAAGATATGGAATAATTCTGCAACCTGATAAAAAGATATGAGATCAAATTTGTAACTTGACCGACCAAGAGATATGGGACCAAAAGTGCACTTTGACCTATATATATATATATATATATATGTAAACTAACAATTTAGTCTCTGAATGATCACCGGGTTGACAATTTGATTTCAAAAATATTAAAATACAAAGTATAATCAAGATTTCAACAATATACTTGTTTGTGCTTTCTATGGACTAAAGAGTATATTGTTTAGTTCTTTTAGGGACTAAAGAGTTTACTGTTTGGATCTTTTAGAGATTAAATTTTGTATTTCAATCGTTCAGGGACTAAGTTATCAACTCGATAATCTTTCAAGGACTAAGTTGTTAGTTTACTCTATATATATATTATTTGTTTATTATTTTATTGATTATACTATATATCTTACCAAAGCTGGTCAATTAAGTCTTCATTACCTTACACTATAGTTCACTAACCAGAGTTCCATCTTGTAATTATTATGCCTTCAAAGCTTCTTACTGTTTGTTTAAATGTGATAGGTGAAAATCTTATTTTGGTGCTTCTAAGTATAATAATAAGGTAAATTTCACTTTAGTCTTAAAAATACTTTTTGTTTACTATTATTCCAACATTAGTCCTGAAACTAACTCACTTTTTTGGGTTAAAAATGATGTAGCCTGTAATTTGTTAGGTTTCCAATACCAGTAAAGATGGAGAGGAGAGAAGAGACAGACAGAGAGGGAGAGAAACAAGGAGAAAATGACATCTCAGGACAAAAAAAAAAAAGCAACCTATATATATTTTTAATAAAGGCCAGGTCACTTTTAATGAAAAATGTGTGATAGAATCTGGAATAGTGGTGAAACTTAGAGGATTATTAAGGAACAAGAAATATTTTTATGACCAAAAGTAGAATTCACCCTGTATTTGAAGGACCAAAATGAAGTTTTGACCGATATTATATTACAGATCATACTCAAATGCTATCACATCTTGAACCACATTTGGAAATAACTTTACTGTATAATTTATGAAGTCAGATATCTGCTTTATTCTTGACAAGATGATGTTAAAAGGATTTACCTACTTGAACTTCTTAATTGTAACTAACTACTATCTGTACTTAATATAGAGAAATCAATATTGAGCACCAAAAGATGCTGAAAAAGTGTTTTGTCTGTGTTTCTCAGTCCAATTCTTAATTCAATGCTTCAAACAATCTTTTACTTTATCAAATTTGTTCCAATTAATGTGATCTGTTCATAAACCTTATATAAGTTTTGATATTATACCAAATAACTCATGCTTGAAGCCATAATATAAAATAAGGCCAAAGTCTCAAATGGATCCCTTATGTATGGGGTAGATTTCAAATTGGCCCCTTATCTTTCATTTGTTTCTGTTGATCCTATATATTTTCATGATGTTTCAAATTGGTCCTAAAAATACTTTCGAGAAGCGATTTGACCTGATTTGTTAGCGATGTTAACTAGAGAAAAAACTCTTTAAGAGTTAGCACATAGTTTCAAATTTGTCGTATTCAGACTTCATGTTGGATATTATTATAAAATAAATGTTGCCATGGGAGTTTTGGTTTTTTGTGGACCGTTGGCTCATGGTGATTAAAAAGCATTGAAGATATAATGAAAGGCAAATGAATAGAATTAAAGGCAATTATTTAAAGACAAATTAATTTGAGTAATTGAGTCAAACGTTTTGCTAGCTTTGGATATATATATATATATATATATGTGCTTGTTGAGAAAAACATAAGGGAGAGGATATATATATATATATGTATATGGAAGCCGTGTGTGTGAAATCGTGAGAAAAAATGAGGAAGTGATTCAATCTTAAAAATATTATGTTAAGAGATGTAGTTTTGTATATTTGGATAGAGAAAAGGTGTGGGGGACAGAGTCCTATCTATCATCTTTGTGCAGAGGTGATAGATCAAACAGGCGAGTACTGGGCTGTTGTATCCTGGAGGTAACACGTCAGTGTACCCAATGCACCGGGTGATGTGACTAAATCAACCCGTGGGAGGCGTGAAATTACCTTAAAGAAAGCGAGATGTCCGTGCCTCAGCCCAGGACCACGCATTTTGTTTTACTAACAATTTTATCTTGTTTTAGTGTTTCTCTTGTTTTCAGGTAGCAACTCCAACACTTCAAACGAGAGAGACATCAACAATTTCACTTGTTTGAGCGTGAAACGAGTTACCCACTTTTGGGACTTGATTTGACCCCGTTTGTTGATAGTCCTAAAATACTCGTCAAAAGAAACTCGTTACTCTTAATTTATCACATTTAAGCTTGAAATAAGAGATATATGACCACATAAAGTATTTTTTAGACCAATTTGAAATATCATGAAAACATATAGGACTCATTTGAAACAAATGAAAGATAAGAGGCCAATTTGAAATATACCCCATACATAAGAAACCAATTGAGACTTTGGCCTATACAATAAAAATATGATGTGTTAAGAAAAATCTCTTAGAAAACTCAATCTGCAAGGTCCTAATTAGCAAAATATCCACTTAAAATGTTATATTACTGGAAAATTTAATAGTAGAGGATTGAAATTCGTATTTGATCCTGATCTTGGCCAAACAAAATCTGCAAGGTCCCGGGTTTGACTCTCTCACCATAGCCAGGTACGTGATGCAGGTTGGGTCCAAATTAGTTGGGGCGAAACTTCAGAAACCAAGCAAGAAAACAAAAGTAAGGCACTGGCAAATATGTTTTAAATTCTATTGCATGCCATATTATGTTTTTTCTATTTGATCCATGAGAAGCACTATATTTTTTTTTTTAGAAAAAAGATGCTTGAAAGTGCTGTTTTATAAGTTTTAATCTCATCCTAGGAGCTAAAGTGGAGAGAGATACATGATCCTTGAGCTTAATCTAATCTTTTTGATTGTGAAGTTACTGATATATCCAATATACTTTCAAGGTGAAATTCAAGCTTGTGTGTCTATCTTTGTTGTATAATTTCTTGCTTTACTGTAATGATATTATACAGCTGTAAGCAGACCCTTTTTCTTGATTATGGCAGGAAAAAATTGAAAAACTTGAGGGCCATTTTCTCTATTTAGCCATTTCAGACATCGTTTAGAGGAAAATTATTGATTTCAAAATTCCATGCTTAGTTTAAATGCCCCACTAATGAAAACCAAACCAATCACCTTGGTTTGATGGGCTATATGCTTTCAAGCTTCTAATCAAAACAGTCAAAAAGCTTGGACTACAGTCAACAGCTAATCATGACCAGATTCTATCAAATAATATATATATACACACATACACACGCAAAAGAGGGCTAAAATGCATGAAGCCTTCCCTTAAATTTAGTCACTGTGCAAAAAACTCCCTGAATTTTGAAATGTGATGAAAGACCCCTGAACTTTGATTATGTGCAAAAGGTAGCAAAAAAATAAAACTTAAAAAAAATGATTTTTTTCTATAAAAATTTTAACAAAATGGGTTATTTGCATAAAATCAAAGGTCCAAGAAGGGGGGCATTTTGCAAAGTTTAGGGGATTTTTTTTTTCATTGTGACGAAAGTTCAGGGTGGCTTTTTGCATTTTATTTGTTGAAAGATCATGGCCATGCTTTCAATCACAGCTCCTACCTTACTCTTGAAAGCTGTAGTTTGCAAAGGGATAATTTATGCTGCTACTGGTGCAGTTTTCATGAAATTTGAATCAATATTTAATTAAAAAGGAACAAAGAGTTTCTTATACAATTTTAGATCATATAGCTAAAGATATTCTGAATTTCTGATATAGCTTTTCATGTGATGCTGATATTCACTACAAAGTTAGTGATTGGTGAGTCATTGGCACTGGAGCTGATAAAGCTTCTAAAATCCACTCCAAGCCGACACCTGCAAGGTGAACTCACATGTGGGAGAAACTCTCACGATGAGACTCTGACGCCCAAGTCAGTATCAGGTATATGAGATTTAAGAGAGGAAAAAGAACAAAGGTTAGACCATATCTGAGAGAGAGGTATATATAAGACCTTTGAAGGGCATATGACGAATCAATCTTGGGCTTGGACCGACCCAGAGGGTGGGAGGGCTCTCTCTCTCTCTCTCTCTCTCTCTCTCTCTCTCTCTCTTATATGTTGATTTGAGATAGCATTTTCATTAATTTCTAACAGTGTTCTTAATTGGTTCATAAAACTTCCATAAAAGTCCCGGCAGACAGTGATGAAGTGTGAATATATGGTCTGACATGGAAAGCATGTTGCATCTTCCCTATCCGAATACTCAGTTCATCCACAATGTAATCATTTCAGAATCAGATATTTGTCAAATCTACAGGTTCATCCCAAGAACCAAGCCTTGTGTTAGTTAGGATTTAAAATGCTTCTGCAAAGTAAATTTTTTTGAGATAGAAGGCTGAGAATTAAAATGGAAATTGATGCTTTTATATAGAAATAGCATATATGAAGGCAGTGAGCACTTAAACAGGTATCTGATTTAATGGGTATTTACAAGGCCTTTCTATGATTCTTTTGACAGTAAATTTCTTTGTAAAGCTTCTCTCAGCAACAAAATTAACAAGAGAAAGCTTACTTTTCAGTCCTTAAATTTGTTCTAAAATTACAATCCAGTCCTTGATATTAGAAATACACTTTTTGGTTCTTTGATTTTTGTTTTTTTTTTTAAAAAAACAGATAAAAAATGTGTATTTTCAATATTTAGAGACTAAATCGTAATTTTAGGATAAATTTAAGTATCATAAAATAGGTTTCCTCAATTAACAATTGAAATGGCGAAATATGCTTCAGTTTGAGATGTCATAGTTTCCTTATTTTCATCAACCTGTGATAGTTTTTTGGAATATATAGTAAAACTCATTTAGAGCATGCAAAAGCATTTTACTTTCTTAAATTTCTCAAGTAATTGAAGAAGCCAACAATGTGGTGGGGTTAAAACGCATGATTTCACTTTAGTGAAATGGTTTGTTTCATGTACCGAGAAAGACAAAAGAAATTAACAAATTATGAAAAAAATCAGAGGTTTCAATTACAGGAGATCCGATTTGCATCATAATTTCATAACAATAAAATGAGTGCTCAGAAGCTGCTGTGATGTTAAGTTATAGTATTTTGTGTAAGCAATCAATGAATCTTGTCACTAAAACAGAAATTTCTTCAGATGAATGTGGATTGACACATTATATTAAATGATACACAAGAGCTTCTAAACAAGCTTATGATTGAGAAAATCATCATTTACAATGGTAAAAATGAAAATCTGTACTCATTAAAAATGTAAAAAAAAAAAAAATTGCACAAGTATGTATACATATCTTGTTACCAAGATCTGTTGAACAAAACATTTCTCTGATTCTCTTTAGTCCTTATTATTCTGTTGTTTTTCTGATCCTACATTCTTCAGCCAATCAACAACTTCTCTTATGCTTGGTCTCTTGAAAGGATTCTGGTTGACACACAAGCAAGCCACATCAAGTACTTGCAGCATCTCCTCTTCGAATCCCTTCCCTTTGAGCCGCGGATCAAAGACTTCGTCTTGTTTCCCTTCGCTCCTCATTTGTTGCACCCATGCAATCAACTCCCTCGACATTTTCGGCTTGCATACATCGACTGGTCTCCTCCCGGTGAGAAGCTCAAGCATGACAACCCCAAAGCTATAAATGTCTCCCCTCAGAGTGGCCACCCAGGCTTGTCCATACTCTGGAGGAATGTAACCTAATGTACCTACAAGTTCTGTTGTAACATGAGTGTGGTAAGGAAGAATCAACCGAGAAAGCCCGAAATCAGCAACGTGTGCATCGAACTTTTCGTTGAGGAGGATGTTGCTTGACTTTATATCGCGATGCACAATGTGAGGTTCACATATCTGGTGCATGTATGCCAACCCACAACTTGCATTTTGTGCTATCTTCAGTCGAGTTGGCCAATCGAGCTGAGATGCACCATCAGCCTTCTCATGCAGCCAATAATCCAGGCTTCCATTTTCCATATAAGTATATATGAGAAGCCGAAATCCATTGTGCACACAATAACCTTGCAATGCCACCAGATTCTCGTGTTTGGCTGTTGACAAAACCTCTACTTCTGCTTTGAATTCCCTCTCCATAAGCCCCATATCTCCTGAAAGTTTCTTGATGGCTAGCTTAGTTCCATCAGGTAACGTTGCTTTATAAACCAAACCAAAACCCCCACATCCTATTATGTTTGCTTGACTGAAATTTTCAGTGGCTTTTAGGATCTCAGCTATAGTAAGATCCTTGATTTCATTCGTTTTGTTGGGAAACATTACCACTACACTAGCCTCATGATCAACCTCAGGATGAACCCCACTAGTGGAGTGGCCAGAAACCGATTCGAGTTCAATCTTGTCAGGGTCTCCTCCTGGATTGATCCTCCTCTTGGAAAGTATCCAGATTGTCAGCACAATCATGAGAGATACGGTGCCAAAACAGACTGCGATGACAAGTCCGATCATTATCTTTTTGTTTGAGCTGAAACGAGTTGCACTACTACCTCTTTGTGGATTAGAACAAGATCGCTGAACAACTTCACCACACAATTTTGGGTTTCCTTCAAAGCTGGAAAGAGGGAAAGTATCAAATTGACCACCAGTTGGTACCTGCCCTTCAAGATCATTGTCTGCCACGCTGAAAAATGACAAGAAATGCAGGTTTTTGAGTGAAGCAGGAATTTCACCGGTTAGTTGGTTATCTGAGAGGTCCAACTTCTCTAAGTTAGTCAAGTTAGAAAGTTGATCCGGAATACTGCCGGTGAAATTGTTATAGCCCAGATCGAGCTGATGAAGAACTTTCATTAGACCAATCTGTATGGGGATACTGCCACTGATGCTGTTGTTTCTCAGATATATCGCTGGTGGTAGATTGGAAAGCTGATTATATTGCTGCTGAGAAGCATTGTTTGGCACAATGAACACAGGTAACTCCAGGTAAGACCTTTCTATTGCATTATTTGCCTGTTGTGATGTTAATGCTGGAATTCCTGCGAGCTCCGTGGGAATTGTCCCCGAAAGGAGATTATACGACAAATCCATGTAGAAAAGCTGAGGAAGTGAGCCCAACCAAGGAGGAATTGAACCAGTCATTAGATTATAAGACAGATCAATGACCTCAAGTTTCTTAAGCTTTTGAAGCCATCCCGGTATTTGACCCGAGAAATTACATCCACCCAAGCCTAAAACCTGAAGCTTCTGAAAATCATCCGGGCCGATTAAGTCCTCATCATCCGGAATAACTTCGAAAAAAAAATTCTTTGAAAGAGCAAGTGTACTAAGGTTCTTGAGACCTGTGAGTATCTTGATAGCTCCTGTGAAATTGCTCAGGTTGTTGCTAGATATTGAAAGGAAAGACAAATTCTCAAGTCCAAGTATGTCTGGTGTGATCTGTCCCTCAAGATTATTAAAAGTTAGCCTCACTGCAGCTAGTGACTTGCAAGCATAAAGTGATGTTGGTAAATTACCAGTAAAATTGTTGTTTCCAAGATCAAGAGTAGTAAGCTTGAGGAAACCAGAGAAATTGAATTCTGAGAGATTCCCCACCAAGTGGTTGACTCTTAAATTCAACTTCACAAGATTGACACAATTCATGAGAGAAGGAGGCAAAGTACCAGTGAGATTGTTTATATGAAGTAATAGCTTTTCCAGCTTGGAGAGATTACCAATATCCCTTGGAATAGGACCTACGAAATCATTGGAATAAAGCTCTAAAATTGTGAGATTGGTGAGGCTAATGAAGCGATCAATATTCCCAGAGAGCTTATTGGCAGGAAGGGAGATTTCTGTGAGTGAAACAACATCAAAAAGATCACTAGGAAGAGGCCCAGATAGAAAATTGAAACCTGCTCGGAAAATTTCAAGGTTGGTACAAGCTCCTAAACCAGTTTGAATTGAATCACTGAAATCATTGGAGGAAACATCCAAGAATCTGAGAGAGGAACCAGAATCACCACCACTACTTCCATTATTAATGCAAAGATGTGAAGTGGGGATTTGACCAGTGAAGCTGTTGTTACTAACATTAAAAGATGTCAAAGTGTTTGATGCAGATGTTAGGTAATCAAGCAAAGAAGATGGGAGAATCCCATGAAACAGATTGCTAGACAAATCAATCTCCTGGATAATACTATTATTACTACTAGTGTTTCCTTTAGAGTTTGGCAATTCACCAGAAAGATGATTGTAGCTCAAATCAAGAATCTGAAGGTTATTATTGAGGAGTGAGAAGAATTGGGTTGGGAGATTACCAGATAAGCGATTATGTGAGAGATTGAGATGAGAGAGAGCAGTGAGGTTGGTGAGAGATGGTGATATGAAGCCAGAAAGGCCTCTATTTGGGAGAAAAAGTTGAATAACTCGCTGATTTCCATTAACCCCATTTAAAGAATCACAAAGAACGCCTTCCCAAGAGCAGCAATCAGAAGAATCAGTCCAATTGAGAGGTGGGTAAGGCGAAATTGTGGTTATATTATTGGAGAAGGCCAAAAGTGAGTCTTTATCCAATTGGGCACAAGAAGAGGAAACAGAAACAACGAAGCAAGAAAGAACTATGAAAAAGACCATTAATGTCATAACCATGAAATGGGTTGTTCTGTTTCTTTGTGTGGGAGGTTCCTGAGTCATCAGAAGAGATACCCAGAAAGGAAAGTTTGCTTCTTGGGGATCTTTCTTCATAGAAAACAGAGATGAAGATGAAGATGGTGATGAAGAAGAAGAAGAAGGAAAAGGGGGCATATGGGTGTCATGTCATGAGCCAATCTGGTAAGAGAAGATTGGGGATTATTGCAAATCGGAGTGGTGACCATCCATTGACCCTGAAAAATGAAATGGGAAGGGAAGAGAGAGAAACAGAGAAAGTTAGAGAGAGAAAGAGAAGGAGTGGCGTGACGTTGACAAATGGGTAAAATATAAAAAGGAAGAAAGGAAGGAAGGAGGGATGATGCTAATGAATGAATTGAATGAATGAATGAATGAATGATAAATGGTTTCCCATTAATAAAAAAAATGATTTTTCATTCAGCGTTTACTATTTTTTCTTTTTTATTTTTTTGTTGAGTGATGGGGGCGGCCGATAGTGGCTGAGTGGAATTTGTCTATGATGATCATCATGATTGACAAGTATGTATGCCATAGAAGATGATAGATAACGTGTGAAGCAGAAAACAAAAGAGAGATTTTTTTTTAAAAAAAAAAAAAAGAGGTCTTTTCTTTCAATCTATTCTTATATTGGTGGGTGTGTGTGTGTGTTAAGTGTTGGTTGTTGTTCTATAAGGTGCCAGCCAAGTGAAGAAGCACCTGCAGATTTCTGGTGGGATATTCTGATTGATTGATTATTTCAGTCTTTGAAACTATGAATGAATGAATATAATGAAATGAATGGATAGGATATGCTCTTGTTTTCCAAAATGGGTCTTGCACTTACATAAAAATATGCTTCTTTTTGTGGTAATATGCATCATGAAATGACTAATTCACCATGTTTTAGAAGAAGGATTATGAGTGAGTGAAAAGGGTTTTGGTTTCCATCTCTATATAAAAAACAAAGTTTAAAAGTCTTGTGAATCAACCCTAAAGATTAGACACTCCTGATAATAAAATTAGTCAAAATCTTATTTTTGGTCTTTAAATTATGAGATCAATTTCATTTTGATCATAGAATTATTATTTTATTTTATTTTGGTCCTTAAACTTTTGCATTTCTTGTGTTGTGATCCCCATAAGTTACAAAGAGAAAAAGAAAAATTTTTCTCCTTAATCACAAATTAAAGATAAATATGTGATTTATTATTCTTTCAAAGAGTGAACATTTTTCTTTCTTTATTTGTCATTTCACTTATTATAACACATATAATAAAGAAATAGTTTATCTCAACAGTTTAAACTAAAAATAAAGACATACACTAGATAAAATCACACCAAAGAAACAAATGTAAAATGTTTGATGAATAAAATAGAAAAAAAAATAACTTTAGAACCAAAATGAAATTAAACCTATAGTTTCAGAACCAAAATAGCTATTCGACGTAGGGGTGTTCAAATCCAATCCGATCCAAACTCAACCGATCCGATCCAAACCGATCCAACCAAAACCGAACAAAACCGATCATGTAATCGGATGTATTGGATTAAATTTATAGAAACCGATTGGTTTGGTTCGGTTTTTTTTAAACATACAAAACCGACCGAACCAAACCGAACCAAATATTACATCTGCCTCTTTTTTTTTTTGGCCTGCATCTGCCTCTTTAATGACTCATGAGTCTTTTTTTTTTTTTTTTTGTTAAAAATGACTCATAAGTCATAAGTCATACCATACCACATCTTCAACAAACAAACCTAGCCGCCTCCATCCTCTATTCCTTCTCCAACCTGCGAAAAAAACCCTACCTCTCTCTCCATCCTCAACAACATTCAACAAATTCGTCCCTCATTCACTCAGTCTCCGTCGTTCCTTGTCGTCGTCGTGTTCCTCGTCGTCGTTGCCGATCGTTCTGCTCGTCGCCGGTCTCATTCTGGGTGTTGCTCGTCGTCGTTGCCGGTCATTCTGGTTCTGCTCCCGTCGCCGCTGTTGCTCGTGGTTCTGCTCGTCATCGCCGTTGCTGGTTGCTCTTCGCCGCTGTTCGTCCGCCGTGCTCGTCACCGTGCTTGTCTCACCTTGCCAGTGCTCGTCCCTCTATTCTGTGGTATGTGCTCGTCGGATTTTAATTTTTTTTTCTTTGATATTAGTTTTAATGCTGGTTACTTCTTTTGTTATGTAATTATGTACTTTGACTTATTTTAGTGATGAATGTAGCACTATTTTATCAAACAAAAAAGTTTGCTGGCTAAGACAATGACATTTTAGGTGGTATATTGATTTTGTAATAAAATTAGAGATTAGAGATTAATATGCATTGATTCTGAATTTTTTTGAGTTTTTATGAAGTTTTCAGATTTTTATCTATTAACCGATCCAATCCAAACCGATTGAAGTCGGTTTGGATTGGTTTGGATGACTCAAAATGACTGGATTGATTGGATGACTTTGGTTGTCATCCAATCTGTTCGGTTCGGTTGAAAAAAGTTGTCCAAACCGATCCAATCCAACCTTTGAACACCCCTAATTCGACGTAATAGAATCTAGGCCAAAGTCCTATTTTGGTCCCTTAGTTATGCTCCATGTTTCAAATTGGTCCCTCAGTTATTTTTTGCTCCATATTGGTCCCTCAGTTATTCAAAACTTGGCACAGTTGGTCCCTCAAACATTTTTCATCCAATTTTCCGTTAAAAAAAGGAAAAAAATAAACTTTCATCTCCCAAAAATTTTATTTTCTTATATTAAGGTCCTTTTCTTTTATAATAGGTTCAAAACGTAAGAAAAAGAAATAAATTAAGATTTTTACTGAATTTTCCCAATAACACAACCTTCCTTTAATTCTTTTTAACTTAAAAAAAAGGTTGTGTTATTGGACAAATTCAGTTAAAATCTTAATTTAATTCTTTTTCTTGCGTTTTGATCTTATTATAAAAGAGAAGGACCTTAATATAAGAAAATAAAACTTTTGGGAGATGAAAGTTTATTTTTCCTTTTTTTAATGGAAAAATGGATGGAAAATGTTTGAGGGATCAACTGTGCCAAGTTTTAAATAATTAAGGGACCAATATGGAACGAAAAATAACTGAGGGACCAATTTGGAACATTGAGCATAACTAAGGGACCAAAATAGGACTTTGGCCTAGAATCTATATATTATGCAAATTAAAGAAAGGGTTAAGTAGACTTCGATATCTTGTTCTATGGACCGATTTCATTTTGGTACCTTGTTCTTTTAAAAGTGATACTTTGGTACCCTGTTTTTCGCACCGTTAACATTTTGATACTCTGTCTTTCAAAAGTGACATTTTGGCACCATATTCTTTGCACCGTTAACACTTTGGTACCCTAAAAAAAGGTAGAATAAAGTAACAAATCGTGAAAGAACAGGGTACCAAAGTGAAATCGGTCCATAGAATAAGGTACCAAAATATCACTTTTGAAAGAACATGGTATCAAAATGTTAACGGTGCAAAAAACAGGGTACCAAAGTATCACTTTTGAAAGAATACAAAATTGGTCCATAGAACATGATACCAAAGTGTAATTTACCCTAAAAAAAAATAATGATGGGCTGAAATAATGCAGTATAGGATACTTTGTTTCTTTTTGTGGAAAAAAAAATATATTTTTTTCATCTTTAAATTTGTTGTAAAATACAATTTAGTCTTAAAATATCATAAATATATTTTTTAATTATTTTTTATAAACATCAATTATTTAGTCACGATCAACATTTTAGGGCTACATAATTAATATTCATAAAAAAGTATATAGACTCAAAATTATATTTTTAATATTCAGAATCTAAATTATAATCTTAGAACAAAATCAATAACAAAAAAAATTGTTCCCTCTCTCTTTTTTATTGTTTTTTAGTTATTGGTTAATTATAAATAACTTAATATATAAAAATAAAAAGATTCTCATTGCATATTCTGATTTCAGTGTTTAAAGCTATGAATGAATATGCTTTATTTTCGAGAATGGGTCTTCCACTTACATTGCTACGTGCTCCTTTTTGTGGTAAGGAGCTGCAGCTCTAAGATATGCCATTGATCATGAAATGACTAATTTGAATGATTATCAGTTAGAATAATTTACTTTAATTTGGATTTTATGTTGTACAACTATTTTTATGTTTTTAGAAAAAATTATTTTAATATTTTAAATTTAACCTTAAGCATGATTCAGTCATTTATATTTTATTTAAATTAATTTTATTATTTATACTCTTTAATCAAACAAATCTTTTTGCACACATAGGGGTGTACAAAAAAGGCCCGGCCCGGGGTACCCTCATTTGTTAAAAAANGCCGACCAGAAACCCGGCCCGGCCCGGCCCGTGTACACCCCTAACACATACTAAGTTATAGAAAATCAAATTTAAACATGAAATCTCTTGCCCTTATCCGATAAGGGCTTGAGTGGACAGGTCACTGGTTCAACCACCAGATCACATATATGAATCAAACAATTCTCTTGCACACATACTAAGTTATAAGAAATCAAGTTTAAACATGAAATTGATTAGAAATCGTCATCATATATATTCAAAAATTCAAACAAGTATTCACACTTTCATAGATTATAAAAAATAAATTAGTATTTATAAATTCACAAAATGGAAGCTAAAGAATAGAAGAAAAAACAAACTGAATTGTGGTAGAAGTGAATTGTAATATATAAGGCTCCTTTAAGACACTCTAAAGTTTTCTATTCACCCACTTCTAATCAAGCATATCATTGTAAAATTATTTGATTCAATTGATCCTTGACATATATTTTTATTTATAATTAAAATAATAAAAATATAAAAGACCTAGGCCAAGATGCAAATGATAGGAGGTTATTTTTCTAAAAAGCAACCAAAACTCACATTGTATCTCATTTTAGTGCAATTGGGGTGATCATCAATCAAATCCAAATTGACACAGAATCTTAATGTTAAGGCCACAAGTTAAACCAATTTGTGGAAGGCAACACAACGCTTGAGTTTCATGTTTGTTCTCAGTCCAGGTCAAATGGACTACAATGACGGTTCAAACCCGGATAGGTAGGTTCACTCGAAAAAATATATGGATCAAATGCAATCTTGTTCAATTAGGATGATCGAACTAGATTAGTGTCCGGTTCACCGAATTTTGAGTCAACCCGGACAGTCTGAGTTGGTTTTTATACTAGTCAATCAATGTGATTGAATAACAAAGGTACGTAATATTTTTACTATTGATTCAATTGTTTATACTAAAAATTAACATGATATATCAAATCATTTTATGGAGCATTGTGTAATTAGCCAATATATATATAAATGGGACATGGATCCCTTATAGTACTGTACTATAGGTGTAATACTGAAAGAGGAAGTGTCAGATATGTGTGTCTTACTAACATTTTATTTCTTTAAATATTCCTTTCTTTCTCTCAATTTATGAAATTTCAGATAAGATGATTTAACACTTTGAACTCAATCCTTCTATAAACATGAGTTCTCCTATGTATTATTTCAATCGCTAGCTCATTTTAATCACTTGAGTAGAGAGCTCCCTTTAAAGAGAATTTTCACTAGTTTAAGTTTTCTCTCTTCTAAAATTTTTTCTTTCTTTTGCAATCAGTTGTGCAACACAATAATTTCATCCTACGTTGATATATAATGCTCAATGCTTGGTAGAGTTAAGTTTCCGGTAAATGAAATCAACCATTTGGTAAAGTAAAACTTTTGGCAAAACATTCAAGTTAGTAACTATTACTATGTATTTATGTTTGAACCCTCGAATAAAGCCGGCGGAGACATCCTTTAATATATGGGTAAGTTTATAATGCAAAGTTTGATTCTTGACATGGGATACAATGGGTCAAAAGCCAATAAAATAATGACACGTGGAAAAGTTAGTTGTATGTAAGTAGTGGTGTGACTCCATATACAATTGTGATTGATTAAAAAATTTATCATTTTTTTATTATTTTTCATCATTAAATTACATCAATGGCTATAATTATGCCACATCAGTATTTACATCCTATGTCAAGAATTAAACTTTGCATCTTAGACTAACTCTTAATATATATCAATTATTAACTGGCTAAAAAGATCACATGAAATATCTCTATAAAGACCAGACAATTATACTCAAATCAATAATAAATTTTTTCTCAATATTATTATATTGTGCAGTTATAAACTTAATTATAATGCTCTTGTCTGTTTTAACAAATATGTGCATCTATTAATGTTTGCAGTAGTGTCCCCTTAATGATAAAATTAAATGAAACAAGATAATTCCCAATGAGATGCTGAATATTGATAAAGTAGATGTATATATTAAAAAAAATTCAAAAACACTAAAAGAAAGCAAAATGCTTTAAAGACATCTCTTGAGAACTGTTTTTTTCACATATTCTAAGAAAAAATTAGAACTTTAATGAGAGTTTTGGACGTAGAGATATTGTACATACCTCATTTCTTTCATACAAATGGTATGATAGGAGTCACTAGTTTGGTATGAAAGAAGAATCTTCTAATTTTAAAAACCTTCATAGCAACAAATTTTTTTTAATGAAATAATACATTTTTCAAATTTGAATTTGTTTCTCTTGATTCATGATATAATATTAAAATAAATTAACTTCTGATCCATTTATTAAAACAAATTATATTTATTATAAATTTGTTTTTTAAAGAAAAATTAAATTAATTGTCTATATTAACTCATATTAGAGATTTAATTATACTAATTTAATTATCTTTAGTACCGAAAAGAAAACAAATTAGAGAAAACAAATCATAAATGGATGTAACAAAACCTTATAAATATCTTATATCTTTATCCTACTTATGATCATCCCTAAAAATAATCATAATAGTCACACACATTAGGGGTGACCAGATCAGATCAGGGTCAATACCATTAGTAATCTAATCTAAATTTAAAGATCAAAAAATATAAAATTAATTCCAATTCAAAGACCAAATAATTAATTTAGTATAAACTCAAGAATAAAAATATAAAATTGATCCAAATTTAATAATCAAATAATTAATAATTGAAATATTTTAAATACAAAATCATATAATTTAATTATTTAAAGATTGATAAATTGATTCACTATAAATTTAATGACTAATTAAATAGTGGGTTTTTTCTATAAATCATGAAAGAAGTCTGTCAAACGAATTTACAGTGACTACATTATTTGATTGAATGAAAAATTCAGAATTTTATTTATTGCATAATATTTTTTAATAAATTGATAGAATAAAATACTCAGAGAACACCATCAATATTTTATTTGATCTTCTTCTATGCATGTTAGAAAGTCAAAACATGAGAACGTATCAATCAAAGCGTAAGTGGTTTTTTTTTTCTTTTTAATTTAAAGCAAGCCTAAAATTCTTCTACCATGCTTGCGAGTTGCGATTAATTGAAACAAGTTGAGAGTTACGACTTTTGCTTTTTTTTTTTTTTAAAAAAAAGTATAATTCCCATATTCAATTCAGTGGAATATCCAACAAATAATATGCAAAATTGCAAATTGTCTTATTATTTAATTTCAAGAATAATATATCAATATATAAAGTTTGAACTGAATTATAATATACGAATAAGTTTTGCATTTTCTTTTGGTGAGCATGAGTTTTGCATCTTTTAACGGTTATGTAAATATTACTAAAATTTTTTAAATTATAAAAATATAAATTAATAAAAATAATAAAAAGTATTATGTTTATTATATTTTAAAATAATAACGTTAGATTTTGGAAAATCATTTAATTTTTGTGGTCATTTCTTATTATTTTTCATTTTCGTTTAAAATAATACAAAAAACATTAAAACTTGATAAGTTACTTAATTTTCTTTAATCAACTTCTACTGTTTCTAATTTGTTTAATATTTATATGAAATAGTACGTACTTTCGTTTATTATTTTAATATTATTTATTATAAGATATACAAAACTCCTATTGACCAATATTTTTTTTTTTGGCCTGAACTATTGACCAATAATTAACAACACATTTTTATTAGTTTAATTCCACAACTTGCATTGTGTGAATATAAGATTGAAGGATATGTAATTTTCAAGGTCCACACGCAGTTCAAAATTCTGTTAGTAAAAGATTATAAGTGTTTCTTTCAAAATGACAGAGGTTAAGAACTCCCACTTTATATCTATATATATAAACAGGACTATATATATAGGCCAGAAATTTATTTTGGTCCCTAATATTTAGTCTAGATTTTGTTTTTGCCCTTAATGTTCTTTAAAAGATTCACAATTTGTTCTTAACTATTGAATGTAGTCATATTTCTCTCGTTTCAAAACCGAGCTCAATGAAATTAGAGCTACGAGTTAGATTTGATGAATTCTTTCTTTACCCAGTTGGAGTCGTCGACAAACGAGGTCAAAGTGGGCATGAAATCAAGCTCGAAAATGGGTTGCTTGTTTCATGAATTAATTTATATCTCTCTCATTTGAAGTCCGGATGTAATGAAATCGGAACTACTCTTGACTAATTTGTTCTTTGTCTAGTTGAGGTCATTGGCAAACGAGGTCAAATAATATTCTGAAAGCTGATATTGATGTTTTGACCAAATTCACTTTCGGAACACTATTTGGCCTCGTTTGCCAACGACCCCGACTAGATAAAGAAAGAGTTTATCAATAATAATTTGTAACTTCGATTTCTCGTTGCATTCAACCTTGAAACGATAGATATATAACTGAATTCATGAAACAAACAACCCATTTTTGGACCTAATTTCATGCCCAATTTAATATTGTTTGTCGATGACTCTAATTGGACAATGAAAGAACACATCAAATATAACTCATAGGTCGTAGTTTTGATTTTATTGAGTTTGGGGTTTGAAACGAAATTGATATTAAAGGATTTCAGAATAAAAAAAGAAAAATGCTCTGAATATTGGATTGTATTTTCTGTTTGAATGAATATGAGAGTACAGTACATCATATATACACTTGGTAAAGCTTCTACAAGCTTCTAATGAGGGCACAATTCAGCAATGTATATAGAGAGAATATTCTAACTAATTCTTACACAAGCTAACGAATACAATTTACACTGCACAATGAGAAACTGATTCTAGCTGAGTCATTGTTTGATAGAATGTTCATGGGCTTCTGAATTGGTATTTTGGATTGGGCCTCTATTATCATCCCTCAAACTCAAGGGTACTGGTTCAACCCTGAGTTTAGATCGCAAAGAGATGAACTGTGGTTTTGGTAAGGCCTTAGTTAAGGCATTTTCTATTTGATCCTGAGAAGAAATGTGACTCACAATTATTAATTTCTTCTGAACTTTCTCTCTAACAAAGAAAATATCTAATTCGATGTGTTTGGTTCTTGCATGAAGAACTGGGTTGGCTGACAACATTACTGCACTGACATTGTCACAGTAAATGATTGGTGGTTCAGGATGAGGGTTTATGTGAAATTCAGACAAGAGGGACTGAAGCCATGAAATTTCTGCAACTGTGGCAGCCAATGCTCGGTATTTAGCTTCAGTAGATGATCTAGAAACAACAGGTTGTTTCTTGGAGGACCATGAAATGAGAATATCACCAAAGAATATGCAGTAACCAGTGGTAGATCTTCTGTCATTGATATCACTAGCCCAGTCTGAGTCACTCATAGCAGAAATTCTGAAAGAAGAACTTTTGCGCAGATGGAGACCATAATTAGGAGTACCTTGAAGATATCTCAGGATTCTTTTGACTGATTGCCAATGCTCTTGAAGAGGGGAGTGCATGAATTGACTGACCTTGTTGACAGCAAATGCAAGGCCAAGTCTGGTGATGCACAAGTATTGAAGAGCTCCCACAGTAGATCTATAAAGTTTGGGATGAGGAAATAGATCAGTTCCATGCTGAGAGAGCTTCAGAGCAACAACCATGGGTGTGGGTTGAGGCTTTGCTTCATGCATATTGACCTTTTGCAAAACATCATGGATGTACTTGGACTGATTCAAGAGGAGACCATCATTGGCAGTGGTTGTTACTTGGATACCAAGGAAATAGTTGAGAGGACCAAGATCTTTCAAGGCAAATTTTTTATGAAGCATAGATATGGTAGTTTGAATTTCAGAAGAATTTGTGCCAGTGATGATTATATCATCAACATAGACAAGGATATATAGAGTGGATGAATTTGAGGATTTAATTAATAAGGAATGAACACTGCGAGCCCTCTTAAAACCAAAAGAACATAAAGTGGTGGGGAGCTTGTCAAACCAGGCCCGTGATGCTTGTCTCAAGCCATAAAGAGATCTCTTGAGCTTGCAGACAAGAGTAGAATCACCTACAGTGAAGCCTTCAGGTTGCTGCATATACACTTCCTCAGTGAGATGACCATTGAGGAATGCATTGTTGATGTCTAGCTGTCGAATAGACAAACCCTTAGTTAAAGCAATACTGAGAATTAATCTCACAGTCACTGGTTTGACAATAAGACTGAAGTGTCTGAAAAATCAAATCCAGGAGTCTAGTGAAAGCCTTTAACAACTAAGCGGGCTTTGTACTTGTTTAGTGAGCCATCAAAGTTGAGTTTGACTCTGAAAACCCACTTACACCCAATGGGAATCTTGCCTTGTGGGAGAGGAACTGTTGGGAAATCACAGAGGGAGCGCAGCGGAAGAAATTTAAAATTTTTGGACTAATACGCAAATAAAACTAAAAGCTAACTCTGTGATTCCTTCCAGGATCCACTAACTATGTTTATACCAGATAAGAAAAGATGTTTACCTAGTTTCAATCGGTGACTTATCGTGTTCGCGAATTTGAGAAGTCCACTGAGTGTCCTTCCTCTACCGGTAATCCACACGAGCAGTTTGGCAGATGATGGAGATTGTGCCCTAGGGCCAATCATTTTATTTATATGTT